>BQNB010046537.1:0-43640 GCA_026074375.1 Tanacetum coccineum
AAGAGTGCGGCACCCATTTTTTGTGCTTTAATACCCAAACCTCCAGGGTCCTATTAGACACGTATCCAACTTCACCATTGAGATCAACCAAGTTATCAGAACCCAAAACCCTCCACTGATCACACATTTGTTTGGGGGGGATTAATAAGCCCGAATTCCTCTTTTTTTACATCGGACCATACTATTTCACTTCCATCATCTTTGATTTGGCTGTCAAGATTACTAACCAACCAATGCAAACAACCATTAGAATATATGGCTTCACCGGTTATGGGATAAGACGGAGCTTGAGGTATTTTTCGCCATGAGTTTGTGCCAAAGACATGCACCATTGTGCATAAATTCTTCCTCACAAGATCAAGATTATTCGGTGGTGCCGGTCCTTTCTAAAAAACACACACCATCTTGAAAGTGTTGGTGGAATCATTAAAGCCAAGCACACACAACTCTCGGCCCATGAAGCGAAAACAAGACAGAAGAGGTGGAAGCTCGTAAAATTCTTTCAATTACTACAATTCAAATGGATGATACTTGTTGTTGTTGATATTGAGGGTTGATGCCCTTGTAATTCCAACCCAAAAACATTGAGGAGCCTAAAACAGGGAGATGAGATCAGCTAGCCTGCATCGTGAGTTGGTTTTGGAAAGACTAATATTAGTTGTTGCTAATTTTTAGGGTTTTAATTAGATTATTATTCGGATATACGTGTTGGGCCTAAAACCAGACATAGTAAGACCGAATCCAATATAATATGAGGGAGATGACGTTTTAAACATAGTTAGTGCATACAAGGTGTTTGATAATGTCTAAGAGATATTTTTCTTGTAAAAACACATTCAAATACACTAATCGGTGTACCACGATCAAGGTTGCAAAAATCGTGAATCCGTAGTCGGGTAGCCGACCTCTTTGTAGCTTATAATCGGTTTAGGCGGAATTGATCGATGATTAATCGGTCTGCCATTGTCGGCAAGTTTTACGTATTTCCGACGGCGAGTTTTGTGTATCTCATGCAAGACTTACCTTAAAAACCAACTAATAATAGATATAAACAACTACCATAAGTGATTAAAACACGTTTACGGCGAGTTTTTGGTACTTTTAGCAAGATTTGCAAGTTTCCAACAAGTTTGACCATCATTGACCCACCGTTAACCAAGGTTAATTAAGAGTTTCACCGATTAATCTGCCATGAAAAAGTTGGTGACCCAGTAGCGTCTAGGCGGCGATTAATCGGCCTTGCAGTTATTTTTTCTGACAATGACCACAATACAATTTTAGTTATTTTTAGTTATTTGAGATCAATATCTGATAGGTGGGATAGGGGATATGGACTTGACGTCAGGTATTTTTAGTTATTTTTTTAGCTTTGATATAGTTGTAAAATAAATAAACGATCAAATAAAAGTTTGTTGAAAGTTGTTCACGGTGTAGATGTAAGTTGGTGATAGCGATCAAATAAAAAAATCCTATTAAGTTGAGCATGTTCTTATAACAAGTTGGTAGATCCGCGCTCCACTGCAGACCGATTAGTGGACGATTAGTGGACTAACGTGAACAAGTTACTAACTGTCGTTACTTAACAGACGTTATTCGGGGGAGGGGGTATTTTTAAAAAATTTAAAGTGAGGTTATTTTTCGTAATTTGACCAATAGTGTGAGGCGCTATTTCGTAAACACTCGAAGGTCTATTTCATAAATATCAACGGGTTGTGGGCATGTTTTCAGGTCGGGCGGGTGGTTTGCGGGCACTACACCAAAATGAAGCTTAGGTGACGGGCAAAATTTAGGGTCGACATTGTCGACCCTAACTGTCGCATAGGGCCCACTTTTATTCAACAAAATTGGTCAGTCAAAGAAAGTGTGTGGCCCACGAGGTTAGGGTCGACAATGTCAACCCTAATGTTTTTCCATGAAAATATTTGTTTTTTAATGTATAAAATGTATTTAAAATTATATATAAATATATAAAACAATTTATTAAAGAATTTAGGGTCGACAATGTCGACCCTAATCGTTTTACCAAAATTTCACAACATATAATTTTTAGCGGAAATTTATTAAAGAATTTAGGGTCGACAATGTCGACCCTAATTGTTTTTTATATATTTTTACCAAAATTTCACCACAATTAATTTTTAGCAGAAATTGTTTTTTATATATTAAAATGATTTAAATCAATATTAAAAATGATTAATAAATGATTAAATTAATATTAAATAAGTTAAAAAAAATGATTTATTTTTAGTTATTATAATTAATTGTAATAAAATTTTATAAAAAAATTAAAATACTTTTTATAAATTCATAAATGATATAAAAATAATTTTAGAAAAATAGCATTTATAATCCAAAAATCTATTTTATAATAATCACTTTTATATGTATTAATTTTTAAAAATTATTTGTTTATGAATTATATATTAGTGTAAAACTATTTTAAAATTATATAAATATTTTATTTACAAAACTAATATTTCACCTTATTTATCAAAAATATTTTATTGTAGTTAAAATATATATATTTTAACAATGCGATACAAACACCTCTGTTTGCCTATTTTGTTAGTTAAAATATTCATCAATTATGGTTTCCGATAAAGAAACTTACTTTGTTAAACTCTAAAATGCATTAAAAAATCATGTGAAAATTATGTCTGAGCAATCAGTAAACATTACGAAAGATAATACAAACACGTATTACTCCAAAACCAAATTGCATATGAATTACATGAAGTAAACTAACATTGAATACTTTAAACCGAAACTAACAGCTACATGGTGCAAACTACGATTTGGATTCTTTAGAGGTATAGAAACCATGTTTGCTTTGATTTAAAGCCTCTAAGAAAAGATTTGCTCGTGAAACATTTACAAGTTTGTTCTCATTCATGGATTGTCAATAGGCTTAAAACGTTTAAACCAAAATAGCCGAGACCACAAACGAAGGTATGCTTTATAAGTTGTTTTACATGTGGTTGATAACGAACTATAACTTAACTTGTTTAACCAGCTTATACGAATTAAAGGGGTGTTTGGATTTGCTTATAATCCGCATATATTCTTAAGTGATTAATTTGTTTTAGGATTTTAGTGATCAATTTCGGAAAATCCCCGTCCGAAGTTAATTAACCTATAGAAAACCCGTCCGAAAGTTAATTAATTTCAGAAAGTCCCCTGTTTGGGACTGCTTTTTGAATGTTTTATCTCATTTAGGATATGAATGCGTATAACTGTTTTACTATTTGAGAGAAATTCGACAGTGTTTCCCCATCACTCCTACGAATATGTCTTTAATGCACATATTTGGGGAGTTGAGGGGAAATGCTGCCGAATTTTTTTCAAATAGTAAATTCATCAAAGGAGTTAGACTACCTGATGGGTTTGGATCCAACTTCAAGAAAAAAGTGACCGCTGATGATAACAATATAACGGGCCTGAAATCTCATGACTGTCATATAATGATGCATCGGTTACTTCCTTATGGAGTACAACGATACTTGCCTAAAGACATTTCAACTCCTATAATCGAGCTTTGCTTATTCTTTAAGCAGCTTTGTGCTCGAACGTTGTTTGATGATCAAGGACCATGGCAAAAGCTAAAAACAATCGATCAGTTCATGATTGAGTTAGAGCAAGATGTTGTTCTGTCTGTTTATGTGTTTTGGACATAATTGATTGTGCTATGTAGCCGCTTATATATTTCCCGATGAGGCGTAGTGATGTAGGTGGGCCCTCTTCGCTACAGGTGGATGTTTCCATTTGCATGATACATGAGAAGCTATAATAATTATGTCGAATAAAGCAAGCCTGGAAGGTTCTATTGCGGAGCGGTTATGTTGCAAGAAGAGCAAATCAATCTTTTTTTGACATAATGATTCATTTGGTTATACATTTACCCGACGAGGCTATTCTGGGTAGCCCTGTTTACTACAGGTGGATGTATCCATTTGAAAGATACATGAAGAAGCTAAAGAATTATGTCCGAAATAAAGCAAAGCCTGAAGGTTCTATTGCGGAGGGCTATGTTGCAGAAGAAGCATTAACTTTTTGTTCGCGTTATCTTAAGGATGTCGAGACGAGATTAAATCTTGGCGTACAGAGAGTATGTTTCTTCCTTTTTTTAATTTGAAAAATCTTCTTTTTCGCAAGTTATTTGTTTTCGTTGACTTATCCTAATATCATGAACTTTTGCAGAGAATTTTCTAATAACGTGGAAACGAGTTTTCCCAAGTGGTTTAATCATAAGGTAAACACATTAGATATATTACCTTGGAGTTATTGCTCATCTGAATCTGCTTGTATCTCTTTCGTAGATTCGTGAAAAAAGGTGACAGACGGCTGTAGCGAAGAGTTATTCTCTTTGGCATGTGGACCTTCATCTAGTGCATGTACATACCTCGCTTGCATAGTTAACGGTGTGAAGTTTGTGGTACATGAACGCGATAGACTTCATACCACTCAAAGCAGCGGAGTATCAAACACCCAAAGCTTAATGGAAGATGTATTTATGGTCAACTCGAAGAATTCGAGAAGCTCACTTATATCGGCCACCGTAAGGTTGTCTTGTTTCAATGTAAATGGTTTGACACCATTAACCCTAAGAACCATACGACACGCAACCGACGTTCTTACATTGACCAGGGCATACATCATATTTTGACTGATAGGGAATTTCACAAAAATAACCAATACCGTTGCCCATGTAGTCGTTGTTGTAACTGTGATAAATTGGTTACCCTCAAAACTCTTGAGATACACATATCTGAACACGGGTTTATCATCGAGATGTGGCAGAGTCCGATCAAGATGTTATACATGGTAGCAATTCATCAGATGTTGCATTATCTGTTGGTTTGACTGTTTTGGAGTCTACGGATTTGAGTATAAATACTCAATCGACAGAAGTGGACACCCCACCAGTTAATGAAGACAATGCTAATGCTAATGAAGACAATGCTGATGTTATTAATAATGAAGATGATGTCATTGCACATGTCCTTGATGATGATGATGTTGAAGTGTCTGATGATGATGAAGTGAACCCTAGTACTAATGTTGAAGAAGTTTTATCTAGCGATGATTCTGACTATGAAAATTGATCTTAAGTTGTAGTTTGAATGAAATAATTATTATATGTTTAAATGTGTAATTTTTATTTGAATGGAATTGTTTTTATATGTTTAAATGTGTATATTTATATGAATGTGTGTATTAGTATTAATTGGTCCACGAAATTGTGTGTTCTTGTACTTGTTATTTTACAGATGGCGTGTGTAGCTCCTAGATCACACGGTGGGGATGCCGGTGGTGATCCACCCAGACGGCCCACAGGGCCCATACCGGCCCAGTGCCAAGGTAAGAAATTGTGATTTTTTTTATAACACTGATTCTTTTTAATTTATTTTACTTGTATTTTCACGACTCAATAACTTATCTTTGTAGGTTCGACGATACGTGGTGTGACGACAAATCGGGCCTTAAGGAGGGCATTTAGAGATAATAGGGAAGAACCTTTGACCGTTGGCTTTGATATCGAGGATCAAGGTACCTTCCATCCTTTAGGCGTCAATGCATCCTATTTGAATAGTCTTATGGGGGAACAAATCCGGCCACTTCCCCTTGCTTGCGAGTGGGAAGAAATTCCACCTGCGTATAAAGCGCATATACTGCCTACACTTGAGGTATTAATTGTTTATTTTACTTCTATTCTTATTGTTATCGACCGTTTAGATATGCGTGTTATATTTAAATTGTTTGTTTATTTAAATGCATATGTTTATTTGTAGAGCTATTTCAACCTCGCGGAATGGTACAATAGGCAGGATAAAGTGGTGGTTGACGATAATGTATATACGGTGGGGGAAAGGGTAAGGCTTGGGCTGGAACTTAAATTGAGGCTACTTTGGCGCAAACGTAAAACCAGGATCAAGGCTGAGCATTTTAAAATACATGAGACGCCCGATGATGCAAAGGCACATATGCCGCCGCCGAAAGTGTGGGACGACAGAACCCAAGAGGATTGGGAAGAGTTGGTTGACTGGTGGTCCCACCCGGATCGTGTGGCGAGAAGTGTGCAGAATGCCGCAAATCGAGCTAAAAACACAATAGTCACTCACCAAGGCAAAAAACCGTTCGTTCAAGGAAGGCAAGAATATGTAAGACTCTTTATAATTTTTGTGATATTTTAAAGGTGTTTATATTATTTATTTATAGCTCGTTATAAATTTATTTGATATTGTATAGAAAGCCAAGAAAGGGTATTACGAGGACCTGATTGAAACGTGGAGGAAAGGGCACTCAAAAAAGAATGGCCAATTTAAAACCGAAGAAAACAAGGCGAGATATGTAAGTAATTTAACTCTTTACATGCGTCATTAAGATCAAGTTATTACTTATTGCTTTAATAACTTATTTGTTTTTAACCTTTTTTTTGTTCTTTCACAGGAAGAGATGAAGGCCATGAAAGATCATATTAGAGCCGGCATCATCCCGTTCAAGACGGATCAGGAAATATTGGATGAAATCGTTCCGAGTAACAACCGGCAGAATATGTCGGGCAGGGGAAGGAAGTTATTGGGTGGTGGCTTAACTTCTCGCAGGTACGCAAATCGTGCATTTAGAGATGTTATGTCTCGGGAGCAGATCACGCAGCTGTATAGGCAAGAGCAGCAAGAGAAAGAGTTGTACAGGAAGCAAGCTGAGGAGGCGCAAGCACGGGCTTGGTTGGCTGCGCAAAAGGCTGACGCGGCGCATCGACGGGCTGATCAGACTCATGATATTCTAGGTCAGTTTTTTTGGCACTACAACTCACCAAATAGTGCTGGTCCATTTAACCCTTCTACTTCTAGTCATGTTCCCGTACCCGACCCTATGCCCCAACTCACCCCTCAATGGCTTTACTTACTCCAATCTCCCTTTCCCTTTAATCAACCACTCCAACCTCCTTTTCCCTATAGTTAATGTAACACCCTCAAATCTGAGTATGCAGCGGAATGTTGAATATCCAAAGGCGTTACATTATTGGGTCAATAGCACAAGATCAGAGAACGACTACTAAACGTGTCGTTTGAAAAAGATACATTGGATTAACAAAATACTTGTTTGTTACATAAGCTCATAGCTTTAAATGGTTCAACAAAATAGATAAAGATTCCGGTTTATAACAATTGTCCCCAAAGTGTAATAAGACCCCAAATCTTAAGTGTTGACTCTTCAATTATTGACTCCCAATGTATCATCGCACCTCGTGCCTTATTGACCTGAAAAACATGCTTAAGACGTCAACATAAAGTTGGTGAATTCATAGGTTTATGTAAATCAATTGTAGGACCGCAAGATTTCCAAGTGCATGATTAAGCAACAAATGCAAACATCATAAAAGGTAATTACGTTTCCTAAGCTCATGACACCGAAGCTCGACATGTATGGATGCAATATAATTTGCCAACAAGTGTCCGTGAATGATGTGCTAACCCAGCAACATCCCAGATTCGACATGGTATGCGTTCGTTCCCAGTGATAGCTAATCACCCGAACGGGGATTGTCAATCCCTAATAGATCTATTCATAACATTCGCGCCCACACAATGTAATTCCCAATCACATCTATGCAATTAACAGTTCATGATCATGGACAAAAAGGGTTATGGTAACTTAGGCAAACACGTAATCATGGTAAAAATGTACACTTGCGTCCAGTTTGTAAAACAAAGCATGCTATCACCCCAAGGATGTAAATCATTTAGATAATTGTAAAGCATGGGGCTATGAACTCACCTTAGCCGGTAGTTCCCTGAATGATAACAAGTATCCAAGTAGGAAGTGGATCAACACCGTATAAGTACCTAAGTAAGTACGGTCAAGTCTTAGGTTTTACACATTTAAACTAACACCATATGTATAAACTAAATCTTCATTTTAATTTTATATATACCGTTATCATTTGTAGTGGGGTGCACAAGAATCAATGTTTTTATAATATCGTGGTTCTCGAAAACGATGAAATCATTATTAATAAATATACTTATTTATTAACGTGTTATTAAAACCGTCGGTGTCCGAATATCTTAATGTTCGACCGACTTGTCAAGTGTTTCGTCTATTTCACTTTGGTTCTAACATACCCTTAAGTTTCTAATTATTTTACTTTTAGTCCCTAGGTTTACAAATATAACAGCGATTTAAATTTAAACCTTTTAGTTTCGGAAATGACATAATTAGTCCCTTAAGTTTACAAAAAGATAGTTTAGGTTTTTATAGTTACACTTCTATCCTTAAGTTTCAGAATATAGCAAGAATAGTCCTTGGGGTTATTGGAATTCGAAAGTGACAACACTAACCCCCTTATGTTTCAAAATTTACATTCTTAGTTCTCGAACTATGTGAAAAATATCCATTTTAACTCGAATAAATCAACGAGAGTATTTCTTCTCGTTAAGCTCGTTTAAGTTTATAAAAAGTGTTTCGGTTGAAAAATAAGCTCATCGAGCTTATTTTGGCTTAACGGGCCTTATTGGGCCCGTTAAGGTCCGTTTAGCTTTTTAAAGGTCCGTTATAGTTTTTATAAGTCTAAATGTTCACAATAAGTTCATGAGAGTTTGTTAAGCTTGAAATAAGCTCGGTGAGCTTATTGAAGCTTAATTCGAGCTTATTGGGCCCGTAAGCCCAATAGCTTGGCCCGATGTACCTTTTTATGTTTCTAGGCTTTCACTAGACCATATCCAACTTGTATTAAGCCTAATTAAACTGTTTATATTTCGGCTTATTTAAAATAAGCTAATAAGCTATTAAGAACTTCTGTTGGGCCGGTCTTGGGCCCGTTAAGGCTCGTTAAGGGTTCCGAGGAACTTCGTTGGGTCCATTAGGGTTCGATAAGTATACCGAGGTCCAATAAGCACTTAGGAGGTCCGTTGCTTATTTAGCTTATTCGATAAGTTAATAAGCTCACCATTGGGCCTATTGGGCCCGGTATAAACCCGGTAAGAGTTCTAGGGGTTTGGCCTTAATCCCCTTGAGTCCAAAGACTTCTCTAGGATTTTTAGGAGGCTTATCGGTTGCATAAGCTCTTGAATAAGCCGTGAGAGCTTATCGTGCGGTGGCATTATTCTATGTGACTCAAACTCGGTAATGGGCTTGAAGGCCCGTTAAGGGTTTGTTAGGTTCTACAAGAAATACGAAGGGTTCATCTAGGTTCCCAAGTCTATATTAAACTCATTAAGTCGTATAAGCACACGAATAAGCCGTTTAGGCTTATTGTGGCTTATGAGTTCGCATGGGGCTCGTGTTGGGCTCGCGGGTCCAATAAGGGCCCGTATGGTTTATTTGCATGTTAAATGGTTTCGATAATTCGTTTAGCACCAAACAAGAGTGCCTAGCATTTTCTAGTCGTGACTCGCGACATGCAAACGTTCATCAACGTTGAATATATGTTTTCATACCCTCTCGTCGTGTTTACCACAATAGTTTACGTGTGGTTTCATTATAAAAACGAACCCATGATCCTAAAGTTTCATCGGTGTATTTTATGAAAGACTTAATCCATACTCGTTTATTTTACCGTATTTTAATCATGATAGCACTACACAAGGTCTTATTCGTTTAATATGGGTGCGTGACCATACATGAGTCGAGCCATGCATGTTCTTGTCCAAGTGCGTTGCTCAACCAAGATTTACGTGACATATTAACTACATTATGAAAGTAACGAATGGAAAAATGACATGGGAAGCTTAGTCATGACTTACAAAGGGTCCTAGAGTCTTGGTTTTTGGATTGTGGGAAGCAAACCGATATGTTTAACACACCCAAACGAAATAAACCTAAGCTCCAAAGCTTGTATACCCAATTCCTTAGCTCGTGTTTCCTCTTGATACCCTTATACTCGATCTTAAATGTACCTTGCAACCTTAGAATGAGTTGTGGGCCGTGTATGGTTCGGTTATTCAATAAGCCGAATGAAATAAAGGGAAAATGAAGAGAGTTTAGCTTTGAGAGAGTTTAAGGGTTTGTGAAAATGTATTATGTGAGTTAAGGAGTGATATTTATAGGCAATTAACTAGTACTTAAATTCTAGTTCCAACACAACCAAATCGTGCCCTAGAGGGCGGTTTTGAGAAGATTTAGTTAATCTCACATGGTTTTGAGTTAAACCACCTTAGTACATGTTTTAATTAGCTAAAGATGTACAAGATTTTGTTAGGACATGAGATCTTATGGTTTTTGGTGTTCTTTCCTTGCTAGCCGCGGCATCAAGAGGTCCAAAGGAGAATTTGGGTTATTACCCAATGTGCCAAGATTATTAGGGGACCATTAGGACACAAAATTAATTGCCTAGAGTTTGTACATGTACCATTAAGGATCATTAGTAAGATTTTGCTAGTAAGAAATTTACCAAGGACGATTTTTGTGAGTTTACATGCCTATATTCGACATTAAGGTGATATAAGTACAAGACTTGATTAAATTTCGACTTTAAGTTTTCAAAGTGGGTATTGGTTTGAGTCTAGGTAAGTCTAGGTATTTCCGGGGTGCGTCCAAATGTATTTTATCGCGAAACGTAACCCTTTTACGTGACCAATAAAAATAAAATACGCAAAGTACATAATTATTCTCAAAATAATTATTTCTTACTTGGTTGATGTAAACCTTAATTTATTTGGTGACCGTTTACATTCATTGATTATTTCTAGTCTACCATTTAGCTTAAAAGTAAATATTAAAAGTAAACGCGTATCGGACTAAAATAAATAGTGATCATTAATATAGTCGTACAATGACACGAAAATGAGAAATGTTACAGTCTCCACCCATTAAAAGAGCTTTGTCCTCAAAGCTTAAGACCTTGTAGTAGATGACGAAGCCCGGTTTGTGAAGAGTTGTGGGTATTTTTGTTTGAACGAATCTTCACGTTCCCAGGTGAACTCAGGGCCCCGCCTAGAGTTCTAGCGAACCTTAACCAGTGGGTATCCGGGCGTCGGCGGCGAGGGGGAGGGGGCGACGAGGGGGGTCGTTTGATCTCCCTTCCCATGATTTCAACGGGCTCTTCCACAAACTGGAGCTTATCGTCAACATGAATTCCTTCCAACGGCATGACTAATGGTTCATCGGCGTAACATTTCTTCAGATTTGATACATGGAAAGTGTGGTGAACTCTGCTCAACTCTTGAGGAAGTTCCAGCCTGTAGGCAACTTTCCCAACTTTTGCTAATACCTTGAAGGTCTCGACGTACCTCGGGTTCAGCATTGCCCCTCATACCGAACCGTACGACTCCTTTCCAGGGTGAGACCTTGAGCATAACTCTGTCTCCAACTTCGAATTCCATCGGCTTTCGCTTCCGATCGCGTAACTCTTTTTCGATCTGTGCCGCTTGCATCCTTTGCTTGATTAGGACGATCTTTTCCGTTTTTCTCACTCCGCTTGATTAATTTCTGGACCAGTCAGTTGGCATCCCAACCTCGGCCCAGCATATTGTGAACAACATTTTGTTAGACATACCGTGCCTCATAAGGGCGGCCTTTATGCTACGGATAACTGTTGTTATATGAAAACTCGGCAATGGCAATGCATAACCCAGCTTTGCCAAAATCAATTACGCAAGCATTCGTAGCATGTCCCTCGAGAGTTTGAGATGGTCTCTCGCTCTGGCCGTCAGTTTCTGGATGATACGCAGTGCTCATGCTAATATCCGTACCCAAAGCTTTTTGAAATGATCTCCAGAAATTTGAAGTGAATCTTCCATCACGATCGCAGATAATTGAGGCAGGTATTCCGTGTCTTGCCACTATCCTGTTCAAGTACAGCCTCGCCAATTATCAAAAAAAAAAAAAAAATGGTGTTAGGGGGGGGGGGGGGACAACGGAATCATTCTCCGAATTGGTAAGTAAAGTGACAATTTTGTAAGTCGAACCACAATCACCCAGATGGTGTCCGAAACCTTGTAACGACTTAGAATTTTGGTGAATAAAATCCATTGTTTATATATCCCACTTCCACTTCTTATCCTGGTTGTACTAGCAATCCGAGGGACTTTGGATGTCGCCTTGACTCTTGCACATGTCAGGCATTTGCTAACATACGTGGCGATGTCAGCCTTCATGTTTGGCCACCAAAATAACCTCTTCACATCTTGGTACATCTTTTCGGAACCAGGATGGATATAATATTTCGACTTGTGAGATTCGTGCATAATCACGAATCTCAAGTCTCCATAAGAAGGTAACCAACTCCTGTTGTGTAAGCATAAGTTCCCAACGGCTCGCGGTTCCAGTCTTTCCTTGGGTATATCCCTTCGGATCATACCTCTACGTCTTCATTTACGATATTCTCTGGTTTCTGGGCTTCGATCTGAGCTTCTAATATCCGTTTGGGAAGATCCAAACCAATTGTCATAACCAAGGCTCGAACCCGCAATGGCTCAATCCGTTCTTTACGGCTCAACGCATCGGCCACTACGTTTGCTTTCCCTGGATGATAACGTGTAACATAGTGTAGTCACCTCAGCAATTCTAGCCAACAGCGTTGTCTCTCATGTTTAAGCTCCTTCTGATCGGAATGTGTTGTAGGCTTTTTATGGTCGGTGAATACGTGCATCTGTTCCGTAAAGATAGTGTCCCTCCAGTATCTTTAGGGCAAACACTACGATCCAAGTTCAAAACGTGAGTGGTGTATCTTCTCTTGTGAACTTTCCAACTGTCGAGAAGCGTAGCAATCACCTTCTCTCATCGTGCATTAACACCGCACCTAAGCCTTGTGTGACGCATCACAGTATACCACAAAGTCTTACGCCCCTTCAGGTAAATCCAGAATTGGGGCACTGCACAACTTCCTCTTTATCAACTGGAAAGCAATTCTCTTCCTTTCTCCCCAATCAAACTTGATTCCTTTCTGAGTATTTTTTCGGTCATTGACTTAGCAATCTTCGAAAATCCATCTATGAACCTTCGGTAGAAACCCGCAGACCTAGAAAATTGGCGATCTCCGTAATCCTTGATAGACTCAACTTGTCGAGTCCACTTGTATGCCTCTACTACAATGACGTGTCTGAGAATGTACTTTCGGATGGCAAAAATTCCCATTTTGAAACTTTGCGTACAACTTCTCCTCCTTAAGCAATTCCAAAATTGCTTTAAGGTGTTCTTCATGCTCCCTTTCGTCCTTTGAATAAATAAGTATGTCATCGATGAAGACAATTACGAACTTATCCAAGTAGGGTTTGCATACTCGGTTCATGAGGTCCATGAATACCGCAGGTGCGTTGGTCAGTCCGAATGGCATAACCTGAAACTCGTAATGGCCATACCGAGTTCAAAATGCCATTTTCGGGACGTCTTGTTTCTCAGCACTTCTAAGGCTGGTGATATTCCGTGATCCTCCAAGATCTATCTTCGAATAAATACTGGATCCTTGAAGTTGATCAAACAAATCGTCGATCCTCGGGAGTGGATAACGATTCTTTACTGTCAGTTTGTTTAACTCGCGGTAGTCGATGCACATCCTGAATGAACCGTCCTTCTTTTTGACAAATAAGACCGGGGCTCCCCAAGGCGAGGAACTAGGCCTTATGAAACCTTTGTCAGAAAGCTCTTGTAATTGTTCTGCTAATTCCTTCATTTCGGATGGGGCCAATCGATATGGTGCTCGAGCTACGGGTGCGGCTCCTGGAATTAAGTCGATTTGAAATTCCACCGGTCGAGCTGGAGGAAGACCTGGCAAGTCCTCGGGAAACACTTCTGGAAAATCTCGGACGATTGGTACGTCCTCTATCTGTTTCCTTTCCGACTTGTCCTCCTCTTTCTTGGCGGATATCTGTGCTAAAAAGACCTGGCATCCCTTGGCCATGTACTCTTGAGCTTTTGAACATGAGATAACTGTCAACCGGGATTCTCTCCCGTTGCTACTTTCGTTTCCTGCAAAAGTTCAAAGTTTTCCTTCCTCGTGAGGGAACTTGAACAAAATTTCCTCATCGCATACTATCACGGCGTGATATCTCTAAACCAATTCCATACGGGATAATGACATCGAAACTACCCAATTCTACTGGCATTAGATCTATGTTGAACGGATGGTCTAAAGAAATTAAATTTTGCAACCTCGTATAATGGTGTCTACTATAAATTTTTCCATCATCAATTCGACATCATAACAATTTTTCTAATGAAGTTGGGGCTTTTTTATCAAGTGAACTAAATGCATTGGAATATAAAACTTCTATCGGCAAACCAGTGACGAAAAGATAGCATGCTAATGGTTATTTAAGAGGAACGTTATCCCGTGCACGACATTCGCATCAGGGTTTCCCTGGTGCATTTCCCCTCTTCTCTGCATTCCCAACTGCATAAACCCATCCTTGTGCATTCCCATTTCCTCCATTTTTATTCTTCAGTTTTGGACAATCTCTTTTGAAGTGTCCTGGTGCTCCACACTCAAAACAACCATTTCCTTTGGGAGTTGCCCCATTGCCCTTCTGAGTGTTAGCAACATTTGTGTTACCAGTACTCCTGCAATCGCGAGCAAAGTGCCCTATCTTGGTATGCACTTGTGGCACTCAGGGTGCACGGGCCATTGTGTGGAATGGCACTGTTGCATTTGGGGCAAGACCCCCATACTGATCCTTTCGCACTGTTCACCCATATTGTAGACTTTGGCGACATATCTGCCTTTTGAAGGGTTGGGTTGTTGGAGTCCATGGTTGTTCTGGATGAATCATCATCCCCCCCCCCCCCACCCCCCCCCCCCCCCCCCCCCCCCCCCCACTCAACCCCCCTCACCCCCCCCCCCCCCTTCCTTTTGTTGTCAGATTGCCTTTCAGCATAGGTGAGGAGTTTCCGGTCCATCAAGTCATTGGCCAACTCAATAATCTCATCCAATGTCTTGGGTTTGGCAGCTTTGACGTTCCCATAAATGTTGTCAGGAAGTCCACTGAGGTACTTGTCAATCTTCTCGGTTTCATTGGCAACAAACTTGGTACATATTAGGGTTAACTCTTGGAAACGTTCAGTGTACGCTGGTACGTCGTTTCCCTTGACTTTTAGTTCCATACCTCGATTTCCATTTCTTGATTTCACTCTGCGGACAATACTTCGCCCGCATCTTTTCTTGAGTACTTCCCAAGTCCTGGCATATGCCCTCTGGACCTAAGGTTCTACTGACCATTCCACCAAGTCTAAGGCAGCAACCTAGACAGAGAGCAGTGCAAACTTAACTTGATTCTCAACCGGCACAACCACTGATATTTGAAAACTGGACTCCACTTTTCAATCCATCGGTCACACCAACTACCCTTCAGACCCCTTTGAAGTTCAAAGGTTTGCACTTCATGAAATCAGCGTAAAAACAAGGACGCGCAGTTTGCACGTTCCTTCGTTAACCCCCGTGCGATAGCTGTGCTTTCCATCCCCATGGTGGAGTTTCGCAAGAGTGCTTGACGATCATTGCTTGGAAGGATTCGGGGGTCATTTTTTGTTGGATGTCGTTGACTGGAGTTTTTTGGTCCTCTCTGGTTGATAGGTGCCATGATTTCTAGATCCACAAAAGACAAAACATGAGGTTATATGACAGAATATAATAATATATAGATGAGATAATCCACACAAGAGAAGTATATAGTACAAAGTAACACATCCATTTCATTCATAACTTTGAAAATTTTACATGAAATAGTCGTCTGAATACACATAATACAATACAAAAGATCTAAGGCTATGCTAGCGGGGATGGGGGGGGGGGGGTGGGGGGGGGGGGGGGGGGGGATGACCCCTCAATACTTAACATGCATGTACAATGACCTAGCAAGATACAATAACATAAATCACTAGATGTGACTGTCGATGTCCCCAGAAGCCTCCTGGTGATCTGGAATCCTAGCCTCTGGTCCCGACTGTCTAGCTCTCCTCTGCTGCTCTCGCAGTGCTAACAACTCAGCCTGCATGTCGCTCATCTCTCGCCTCATATCTCTGATGACTCGGAGAGTCTCTACCATCTGGTCCTGGCGCCTACGATCAGTCTCTCGAAGCGCTGCTAACTCAGTCTGCTGCATATGAAAGCGAGTCTCGTGTACCTGGTGCTGTGTCTGAATGAGAGTACTCTGCAGCTGGCTGTCTGTGTGCCTGTAGATAGGTCCTCATGTCATACACAGGATCACGATGGTCTGAAGCACCTGATTGAGATTGCCTGACTTAATCCTATCGAATGAAGCCCCAACCTCTGGGAAGCATAGGCCTCCTCCTCCACCATCCATACTGTCTCCTGGAGAGTCATCCTATCCCCCATAAGTAAATCGACCCGCTGCGAGTTCATATCGACTCGCTGTGATATACGAGACCTACCATCCTGAGCATCCTCTAATAGGGCATACAAGTCCTGTGTATCCCGCTCATGGAGCTCAGCAAGCTCTACGACCCTAGTGTTGACCTCTCCCACGGTCATAGGTGCTATCTCTGGAACTGCCTCTGCCGGATCTACCCAAGTATCCCTAATCCCGTACCCAACATCTCTAATCCCCTGTCGCCTCTCCTCAGCATCTACCGTGCTGACAAACCCATAATCTATCCCTTGACCTCTGACAGGTCTAGCAGTGGAACTCTCTCCGATCTCATATCTGGAGCATATAGTGGACAAATGCAACCTCTTGCGGGGAGGCTGCTCAGACTCGGGAATATCATCCCTACGATCAACAGGTGATGGTATATAGAGATGTGGTAGTGTGGTAATCTGCAGTATCTGCATCATGAGAGCCTTGGTGTATTGCTATCCTGAGAGTCTGGGTTTGGGTTAGACACCCAGATGATGGTGGTAAAGGTGGTGAATGAGCAGGTGGAGCCGTGCACCTAGCAAGGCGCTCCCCTGCAGAGGGTGGTGATAGTGAGATAGGTGGTGATGGTGATGGAGTAGTCATGGCCAGAAGTCTCTCAACCTCTGCCTCTGGTGGAAGGGATATGGAAGTCTGGGGTCGGATGGTAATCCTAGCCCCAATGGTAATGTCAGTGGAGGGTGGTGGTATAATAGGCTCTGTTCCCTCAGGTGGGGAAACAGGCTCATCAGCAGGTATGACGGTAGTAGAGTCAGCCGGAGCTAAGTGCTCCTCCTCCTCCTCGTCCTCCTCATCCTCCTCATCCTCATCCTCATCCCTGGCGTCATCCCTAGATGAATCGCCGTCATCATCATCTCCATCATCTCCCCCGTCCATAGGATAGTCAACCGGACCATCCTCTGTCTCATCATCCTCGTACCCCTCTGGATCCTCCTCGGGATCCGACTCAGTAATATATCCAGGTGACTCAGCAGTGGGTGAATCAACAGGTGGTAATGGCTGTTCCTCAGCCGGAAACTCATGGTCATCCTCCAATGGTATATACTCTGGGTATATAGGCTCTGGCACGTAGTCAGGATCATGTGCCTGTATGAACATAGGCTCGCGCTCATCCTCATCCTGAGGAACTGGTAGTATCTGTAGATTCTCTGGACCTAGTATGTAATCTGGTGACGGTGGGGCTACTGGCTGTAGCGGGAGTCCGTCGTATCCTAGTACGATGACCCGTGGTATGCCTCCCTCCGATATCTCCTCATAATCGGCTCCCCAGAAAGCCCTGCCGGGCTCAGAGTCGGTGTAGACGGAAGTGTAGGTAACATCAGACGTCGCTGAAGACATGGTTACTGCAAGAAGTAAAATAACTTATATAAGTATTACTTATAAGAAAGATCGATGTGATATGTTTGTAAGGCTTTAATAATAAAGTCCTTATAGTAATATACGTAATATCATTTATATACACGTATATTAATCAGGTAAGCACTTAGTACCCTACTAATGCTAAGGCAATGCATGTCATGTAAGCATATATGCGCTAGACGTAAACAAGTAATGCAATGTAGTCCCTCACAAATCCATTTGTGAAAACAGTTTTGAAAGTGGTTATAGTCCAGACAAAAACTTTTGACCTGGTTCTCTATAACCTAGGCTCTGATACCAATCTGTAACACCCTCAAATCTGAGTATGCAGTGGAATGTTGAATATCCGAAGGCGTTACATTATTGGGTCAATAGCACAAGATCAGAGAACGACTACTAAACGTGTCGTTTGAAAAAGATACATTGGATTAACAAAATACTTGTTTGTTACATAAGCTCATGGCTTCAACTGGTTCAACAAAATAGATAAAGATTTCGGTTTATAACAATTGTCCCCAAAGTGTAATAAGACCCCAAATCTTAAGTGTTGACTCTTCAATTATTGACTCCCAATGTATCATCGCACCTCGTGCCTTATTGACCTGAAAAACATGCTTAAAACGTCAACATAAAGTTGGTGAATTCATAGGTTTATGTAAATCAATTGTAGGACCGCAAGATTTCCAAGTGTATGATTAAGCAACAAATGCAAACATCATAAAAAGTAATTACGTTTTCCTAAGCTCATGACACCGAGGCTCGACGTATATGAATGCAAATAAATCTGCCAACAAGTGTCCGTGAATGATGTGCTAACCCTGCAACATCCCAAATTCGACATGGTATGCGTTCGTTCCCGGTGATAGCTAGTCACCCAAGACTTCACATCTAAATGATGTGAAGAGAATCTTTAAGTACCTTAAGGGTAAACCTAATTTGGGCTTATGGTATCCTCGAGAATCAACTTTTGACCTAGAAGCTTACTCAGATAGTGACTATGCTGGGGCAAATCTTGATAGGAAATCCACAACCTGTGGTTGTCAATTTCTTGCAAGTTGCTGTGGACAAGTGTTGTGGATTTAAAATCAAATGCTAGACTATGGTTTCAATTTCATGAATACCAAAATCCACATTGATAATGAAAGCACAATCTGCATTGTGAAGCAGTGGATCACACCGTTAAGTACCTAAGTAAGTACGGTCAAGTCTTAGTTTACACATTTAAACTAACGACTCATTGTATAAACTAAATTCCATTTTAAGTTTATATATACCGTTATCACTTGTGTAGTGATGCACAAGGTCATTGTATTTATACTTTCGATGGTTCTCGAGAAACGTGAAATCATTATTAATAAATATACTTATTTATTAACTTGTTATTAAACCGTTCGACGTCCGAATATCTAAATGTTCGACCGACGTGTTAAATGTTTTATCTATTTCACTTTTGTTTCTCAAACGTACCCGTAGGTTTTTAGTTGTCACCTTTTAGTCCCTAGGTTTATAAGTAATAACATTTATACTTTAAACCTTCTAGTTGTGAGAAAGTCATGACTAATCCTTTAATTTCCGAAGTTTACAACTTAGGTCCTTATGGTTTTATAGTTTTCGAAAAGTAATGAGTTTTAATTTTTATACTTTTCGTTAATTACAATATCAGTCCCTCTAGTTTTCGAATTTAACTTAAACATTTCATTTGAGTCCTTATTGCCTCGACATTTACGAAATTCGTCCTTATAGTTTATAAGTTTTCACTATATGACTTTAATATTTCATTTAAGTTTCGAAAATGGCAAACTTAGCCCCTTTACTTTCGGTTTTCGCATTTTGACCACGAAAAGGTTTGAAAATAGTTTTAGAATTGCTTTTTATCCTTTAAGTAGGCCATAAGGGTTGTTTCGGCTTAAAATAAGCTTATCGAGCTTATTTTGGCTTAACGGGCCTTGTTGGGCCCGTTAAGGTCCGTTTAGGTTTTTAACGATCCATGTTAGTTTTTATAAGTCCAAAAGCCCTCAATAAGCCCATAGGGACTGTTAAGCTTAAAATAAGCTCGACGAGCTTATTGAAGCTTATTTAGAGCTTATTGGGCTTACGGGCCCAATGGCTCAACCCGAATAGGGTGTTTAGAGTTTTAGACTTTTCCTAGTGCTTTTCCATCTTGTAATAAACCGGACAAACTGTTTTCCTTTTCAGCTTATTCTAAATAAGCCAATAAGCTAATAAGCAACTCAAATGGGCCGGTCTTGGGCCCGTTTAGGCCCGGTAAGGTTTTAAAAGGTCTAGTTGGGTCCATTAGGGTCCGTTAAGTTCATTTAGGTCTAATAAGCGCTTTGGAGGTCGGTTTGCTTATTTAGCTTATTCGATAAGCTAATAAGCTCTCCGTTGGGCCTATTGGGCTCGATAGGAGTCCGAATGAGTTTTAGATGTTAGGGCTTGGTCCATTAAAGTTCTTACTTTCATTATAAGCTCAATAAGCCGTGTATAAGCACACGAATAAGCTGTCTAGCTTATTGTGGCTTATGAGCTCACATTGGGCTCGTGGTGGGCTTGCGTAACAGGCTAGCAAATGGACCGGTGAGTCCATTAAGGGTTCGTTTGGTTCTAACAAGGAATGCGAACGGTTTATCTAGGTCCTTAAGTCCACGTTGAGCTTATTAAGCCGCGTAAGCTTACCAATAAGCTATTTAGGCTTATTGTGGTTCATGGGCTCACGTTGGGCTCTCGGTAATAAGCTAAGAGTTCGTTAAGGGTTCGTTTGGTTTATTAATGTGTTAAATGGTTCCGTTAAATTGCCTAGTACCAAAACGAATGTGTTTTACATTTTCTAAGCGTGCCCCGTGACATGCAAACGTTTATTATTGTCGAATACGTGTTTCCACACCCTCACGTCGTGATTATAGTTTACGTATAGTTTTGTGTTTTCATTCCAATACAAGTTCATAACTCTTTTGTTTGCATTCGTGGGTTCGTATGGAGCGTTCAAGCTTTTTGCATAAAAATGAAACATACACGACATTGTACTAGTCCATATATTAAAACGACATAAAGTAGAATCATTAAGACTTACAAGGGTCCCTATAGCGACTTATGACGTGCGAGAGTGAAAACACCCCGACACCCCAACGTGTCTATAACTTTCAAAGTTAATGATCCCCAAGCTTCCAAGGCTCAGTATACACTCTTAACACCCTTATACGAATCTTAAGGGTTTCCTTAAATCCTTAGTGACCAATGTGGGTCGAGTATGGTTCGTTTTTCTTGTAACCCGATGGTATGGAGAGAAAACAAAAAGGTTCTTGGCTTGAGAGAGTTTAAGGGTTTGTGAAAAATGTATTATTGAGTTAGGGCTTTGTATTATTTATAATAAGTAGGCCTAGTTAGCTTCCCTAGTTCCCTCCAACAAGCAAACCGTGCCTAAAGGGCGAAGTTTTGTGGAGTCTAGTTGAGTACTTATGGTTTAGGCTAAACCACTTAAGTACAAGTATTAATAGTAGTTGATGTACCAAGATTTTGCTAGGTCAAAGAAATCTATGACTTGGTGTGTTATTCACTTCTAACCGTCGGCTAAAAGACAAAGGGAAACAAAATGGGTTTTAACCATTGGGTAAGGGATTAGTAGGAGACCATTAGGACAAGTCTTAATGAGCTAGGTGAGTACTGTGTACCGTTTTATGGATCAATAGGGAGAATTGCCTAGTAAATAAATCCACAAGGAACTATTTTTATGCAAGTTTACTTGCCCATTATTCGGCACTAAAAAAGGTGGAGATAAACGCAAGAACTTGCGATTAAATATTTGTGTTAGGACTCGCAAAGTGGTATTGGTTTGAGTCTAGGTAAGTCAAGGTATTTCCGGGGGTGCGCCCTAAAATGTAATTTAATATACATCCGCGAAACGTAACCCTTTTCCGTGACCAATAAAAATAAAAGTACGCGGAGTACTATAATATTATCCTACAAATAATTATTTCTTACTTGTTTGATGTAATCCTTAATTTCATTTGGTGACACATTTACATTTTCACTTAGATTTATATCTCGTCTAACCGGTATTAGCTTAAAAGTAAAACATTAAAAGTAAAAGTAAACGCGTATCGGACTAAAATAAATATTGATCATTAATATAGTCGTACAATGACACGAAAATGAGAAATGTTACATAATACATCTTATTAGCTCTTGGGTGTATAGAGTACTTCGACGTATGGGCTTTATCCGTTATCAGGGTTCTCACCTCACCCTTCAAAGGTACCCATATTCGATCAAGGTCGTACAAGGTTCCATCACTTCTCTATTCTATAATCTCATCCAAGCCTTTCTGCAATCCTGCAAACTCATCTACAGCCTCCTTCTGGGTCGACAGTATCCTATCATTGATACTCGACTGAAGGGTCATATTCATAGCTCTAACTCTATTAGGCTTTACTATTTCCTTCATACTTAGGGCATCAGCCACCACATTCGCCTTACCAAGATGGTAGCGAATTTCACAGTCATAATCACTAAACAATTCTATCCAGCGACGCTGTCGCATATTCAACTCTTTCTGACTAAAGATATGCTGAAGACTCTTATGATTCATATAAATGACACTCTTTATCCCATACAGATAATATCTCCATATCTTAAGTGAAAACACAACCGCACCCAACTCCAAATCATGGGTAGTATAATTCTTTTCATGAATTTTTAACTGCCTAGACACAAAGGCTATCACTTTACCTCTTTGCATTAACACATAGCCTAGTCCTATCCCGGACGCATCACAATATACCACAAAGTCTTCTGGTCTATCGGGGAGAGCTAGAACAGGCGCATTACACAACTTATCCTTCAAGGTTTGATATGCCAATTCTGTTCCTCACCCCAATCGAAAACCTTACCTTTTTGAGTCAAGATAGTAAGAGACTTAGCTATCTTAGAAAAGTTCTCAATGAACCTACGGTAATATCCAGCCAATCCTAAGAACGAACGAACCTCAGTCGTAGTTCTAGGGGCTTTTCAATTCTTAACAGCTTCAATCTTACTAGGGTCTACATGAATCCTATTACCATTTATCACATGCCCAAGAAACTGCACTTCTCTTAGACAGAATTCACACTTAGAAAACTTAGCATACAGTTTCTCCTATTGATCAGTCCCAAGACTAACCTTAAGTGTTCTACATGCTCCTCTTGAGTCTTAGAGTAGATTAAGATATCGTCTATAAACACTATCACAAACTTATCAAGATAAGGCCTACAAACTCTATTCATCAAATCCATAAATACCGCTGGTGCGTTAGTCTGACCAAAGGGCATTACTATGAACTCGAAATATCTATAACGGGTTCTAAACGCAGTCTTTGGAATGTCATCCTCATGCACTCTCAGCTGATGGTATCCAGACCTAAGATCTATCTTCGAGAAAAACTGCGACCCTTGCAGTTGATCGAATAAATCATCAATTATAGGAAGTGGATAACGAACCCTAACAGTCAACTTGTTCAATTCTTTATAATCAACGCACATCCTAAAAGAACCATCCTTTTTCTTAACAAACAATACCGGTGCTCCCCAAGGCGACGAACTTGGTCGAATGAAACCTTTGTCTTGGAGTTCCTTGAGTTATCCCGACAACTCCTCCAATTCAGAAGGTGCCAAACAATTAGGAGACTTTGCTACCGGCGTTGCTCCATGGATTAACTCAATTTGAAACTCAATTTCCTGAATAGGTGGTAATCCAAATAGGTTATCCGGGAATACCTCAGGAAAATCTCTAACTACAACAATCTCTTCTTGTTTCCTTTTATTAGCCTTAGCACTCATTAAGCGTCTCGCTTTCTCTTCCGGTCTCTCTCCTAATACTCTAAGCACCTTGCCATTCGGTAGTGGTATCCTCACTACCTTCTCATGGAAAATTATTTCAGCCTTATAATTGGACAACCAGTCCATACCTATAATCACATCAAAACTCCTATGGCCAAAAGGTATCAAATCGATGTCAAAGACATGACCCTCGATTTCTAGTTTACAACCCTTAATAACCTTATCAATCTCTACTAGCTGCCCGCTAGCTATCTCAATCTCATATCTGAAACCTAAGTCGCTGGGCTCTAAGCCTAACAGAGGTATAAAAGTAGTAGAAACAAATCTATAGTCGGCACCAGAGTCAAATAAGGTAGTGGCAAAATGATTGTTCAAAGTAAACGTACCTGTTACAATGTTTGGGTCTAGGCGAGCTTCCACTGCTCCCAACATAAATGCCTTACCCCTAGCCTGGTTCCCTTGGTTTCCACGACCTTGACCCCCGTTATTAGCAGCAACTTGGTTTGGATGATTTCCTTCTGGTTCTTGTGCTCTATTCAATCTAGGACAAGCTGACCTGACATGGTCGGTACTACCACAC
Organism: Tanacetum coccineum; assembly: GCA_026074375.1. Taxonomy (NCBI): domain Eukaryota; kingdom Viridiplantae; phylum Streptophyta; class Magnoliopsida; order Asterales; family Asteraceae; genus Tanacetum; species Tanacetum coccineum. The sequence goes on from BQNB010046537.1 coordinate 24,060, forward strand.
TCATAACATGCTCTAACAGTTGGGTTTATAGCATTGACAGGGTTCACATTCCTCGGCACACCTCTACAATCCTTTGCTAAATGAACTGGGTGGTTACAGATGAAGCATGCGCGACAAGGCCCTCCGGGTGCATGGTAGGAGTTGCAGATGGTACACTTGGGCCAAGTACCCATATTCTCTCTTCCTATAGGGTTTACAGTAGTAGCAAAAACATTCCCAGTCCTAGTCCTCTTATTATCATCCCTACCACTCTTATCCTTGCTAGTTTCCCCTACATTTCCTCTTTTCTCAACTTTCTTAATTGATCCATTTCTCACAGCCTCATCAGTTAGTGTACCAGAAATCTGCACAGTCTTCTGCATAGTCTTTGGCTCCGTTGCTGCCACCATCCCATGGATATGTGGAGCAAGGCCATACACATACCTCTCAATCATCCTACTCTTTGGGGTTATCAAATGCGGGACTAACCTCGCCAACTCATGAAACCTATCAGTGTACGCAGCATGGCCAGCCCAGACCATGACGTGATTCCACAATTCAGATTCCAACTTTTGCATCTCATGACTAGGACAAAACTCGTGTATCATCATAAACTTAAAGTTATTCCATGACATACTAACAACAACTTCCCAGCTTAGCATGCGAATCTGAGAGTTCCACCACGTTAAAGCCTTACCTACAAATGAACCAGCAGTGTATTTTACTTTTTGGTCATTACTACATCCACTCATATCCTGTACGTTCTCCATTTTCTCGATCCAACAAGTAAGAACTACAACACATCCCTTACCATCATATTCCTTAGGGTTACAAGCTAAGAACTCCTTATATGAACAACCTACCAGGTTGCCATTCACTAACACATTCCTAACGTTCTCCTGAACGTTCTCATTAACCACATTACCATTCTAATTTCCAACATTTCCTTAGTTACTAACCTGAGCTAGCATGGCGGGTAAGAGGTTCTACAATTGTTGGGCAATGATCATTGAGAAGTCGGCTGCACCCCTATTGGCTCCCTCTACATTCCCATTGACTCCCTCTACACCCCCATTAACTGACCATTCAAATCCTCAACACGCTCATCATTACCTTCCCTAGGTCTTCTACCCCTTCCACCTCTACCAACCTGTACACCCGTTCCCCCTCCTAATGATTTGGCAGCAAGCCAACCAGCACTTCGGGTCCTCATCCTTGGCGGCATTATCAGTACGAGGGAGAACATAGGCAACGTTAGGTAAGTGGGAAGACTCGCATATATATATAGAATGTCTTACTATATATAACCATATATATACATAACTCCACCCTACGGTGTCAACATCGATTTATGTGAACAACATTATCAAGTATGAGTGAGTTGTGATATGCTTATAACTACGTTGGCCACTGTACTTATATTCGCACCCTTTCCCAGTCATATGCAATATTGAGTTCACACATTTCAATGACTGACATAACTAGAGCACCAAACCGCGAACACATAAAAGCAAACAAAAGCAGAACACCGCGCACATAGATCCTATACGTAACTAAACGATGAATCTTAGGTTATAGTCTAGGCCAATCCACCTAGTTCTCTATAACCTTGGCCCTGATTACCAATCTGCCACATCCTAACAATGGCGAAAACTTAAGAATGCAACATAATGATCAATCATAACACAAGATACAAAATAGAGAAAACTACATTGCATAAACTTCAAGTGCTATGAAGACCATCAACCTCGAACAACCTCGAGTGATGTCCCAAATCGCAACTAAAATCCATAATCTCTTACAATTATTCAAATGCCCTCACAGGGGTCCATAATCCAAACTTAATCCAAAACATCCAATTACTAGAACCAAACAACAAGCAAGCAAGACTTCAAACGAAATTCCACTCGGGATACTTCTAAGTCTGCTATAACAATCACCAAACTACTCTTCTTTCACTTCACCTGAAAATGATACTCGAAAACGTCAACAATAATGTTGGTGAGCTCGTAGGTTTGACCTTAAACCCAAAAGTTGTGCCAATATTTCAACAGTGGACAATAGTGCTATATGACAGTGAATATATGCAAACAACCTTAGCATCACAGCTAATCAATAACCATATGTCACTTATGCACCTAAAGGGCCTACCAGATGGAGCACTAAAATTAGGGCACGACCACATACAAACCTGGGTAGGCGTACCCATCTGATCTAAACAATCATGCAAATACTAGGATAGGCATACCCCTCCGATCCAAACAATCATTCAGCATATAATATTCACATAACAGTCATAAGCACGTAACTTGTCCTAAAAACAAAACCACATTTCGCACAAATCAATTCAAAACATTTCAAAACACATTTGAGTATCATTTTCCCCCAACAAAAAAAACCAGTAAAAAGTGGGGCTACGAGAACTCACCTCAAGCAAGTCTTTAGCAACCAAATCTCAATCACACAAGAAAATGCAACGACGCCCGCACACGACCTAGTCCAGTTAATGTCCCAATTTAATCATTCATTCCCAAAACAATCTTCACGTTTGATGCATAGAGTTTAGACGCGTTGTACAATTACCCAAAACAATTTAGTGGTGTGATGGTTGACGACATATCTTCACAATCATATCAATCTCATTACTCGGTAATACATACTTATACTATTTAAGGAAAATAGATAAGTAATATAAATAAATATTTATAATTAATAATTATAAATATATCTCGACAAGTCTATTCGGTAACCCTCGTTACTTCAAAATAATCATAATACGATTAAAAATGAAACGTTTACTCATACTAAACACATTAGAGAAGTTTCGAGAAAAATTGTATTTTTCGTCTTTTAGTGAATATATTAAATAAATAAAATAATTAAATAATATTTTATTATTTAAAAATCAAAAATCATGTTTTTAAGAAAATTTCTAAGTATAAACTTTTTACGAAATTTCTACATGACCCGTACGCTCAAACAACGTTTTCCAAGGTTTCAAACCTTATTTTCAACATTTTTCATAAATTCAACACTTTTCGACAAAATTCCAAATTCTCAATCTTTAACGTTTACTAAAACGTTTTCCCAAAAAATCATTCCATATCACTTCGTAAACACATTTTCAATTTCAAAAGTCCATCAAAACTCTCATAACGACTAAATATCGCTTATTGGGCTTTAAGGCCCAATAATGGTCCATTAAGACATTTATAAGTCCAAAATACGATCCAAGTCCAAAATCAAGGTCCATTTACATATATAAGTATATACTTATATGTAGAAAATAATCTAGACCACAATAAGCCCTCCCATTAAGCCACGACTTAAATAGACTTATTGGGCCACGAGCCCATAAGCTCCAAAATAGGTATATTAAGCTTTAACATAAGCTAATAAGCTCCGTATCGCATATGGTTACTACCATAAGCCTCAAAAATAGTCCAAAACATACGCCATAATACAAAAATAATCAAAATCACTTTCCTAGCTACGTATCGCATATGATACATTAGATTTATTGAAATTGTTTAATACAAAGCGCAACGGCTTAAATTGTTCAACATTTGATAACAAAAATTTTAGATCATAACAAAAATTCCAAGATGTAATGAGTCCAAATCTTTTATGCATGACTCCCCAAAAGAGTATCTCCAATGTATCCTTAGCACCTTGTGCCTCATTGACCTGAGAAACATGCTTTAAAATGTCAACAATAAGTTGGTGAATTCATAGGTTTATGTATTTAACATGTAGGACCGCAAGATTTCCAAGTGTATGATAATGCAACAGATGCAAACATTACAAAGTGTAATTACGTTTCCCTAAGCTCATGACACTGAAGCTCGACATGTATGAATTGCAATATAAATTGCCAACATTGACCTTGATGATGTTCTAACCCGCAACATTCCAAATCCGACTTGGTATACATCCGTTGGTTCACTCCGTGACACCAGTGAAAGCTACTCACCCGGATGGGGATGTCAATCCCAAATAGATCTATTTATAACATTCTCGCTCACACAAAGTAATTGACAGTTCATGATAATGGGCACAGTGGGTTATCGCTACTTAGACAAACATGTAATCATGATAAAATCTACACTTGCGTCTAATTTGTAAAACAATGCATGTTTCTCACCCTAAAAGTTGTAAATCATTAATATAGTAAAACATGGGGCTATGAACTCACCTTAGTGAATAAACTGATGTATATGAATCAAGGGAATGGAAATGTCACGGATAACACTGAATGCAACCTAATTAAATATAGGTCGTATGAGTACATTGTACTTAATAATACTACATCACAAGTTATATAGTTACACCACTACCTAATAGTGTTTATTTAGTTTTAAATGTCAAAAGAATGTTTAAACCGTACTTTATTGAATAAAGGTGTTTGTATTTGTATCTGTAAAATAATGTGTGGTTTTCGTCTCACAATTGATTGTTTGTTAATAATACATGTTTTTATATTATTATTGATTAAATAATTGGTTTTATTGTTTTTATAAAATAGTGCACAAAAGTAAAAATAGTGCATATGGTTTTATAAACCTTATATCTTTATCGTTTAAACTCCGTTTTTCACGTTATTTATATCCATGGCTCCGTATTAAGAAAATATATCAAAATATTATATTTATAATATTTATGCCCCTGATGAACAGTAGTTTTAATTGTTTTTATAAAATTATATAAAACTACTTTTATATAATTAATCGTCGTAACCTTCCAAAAGTCATAACTTACTCATATTTAATCCGTTTCGCTTGTTCTTTATATGTATGGATTCGTATTTGAAAAGTCTAATCAAATTTTATATTTATAATATGGTTTGGTACTGTTATGAACAGTAACAGTAAGTGAAAGTTTATAAAAATACTTTTTATAACTTTAATTATTGAAATCGTATTTTAATTGTATCTCGTTCGTTTTAATTCGGTTTTTAGTGATTCCTATGTCCACGTCTTCGTAATTAAAAGCTCTATTTATAAAAATTATTTCCCAACAGTATACTATCATGAACAATAACCTATTTTTAAAAATTTACTTTTATAAAAATACTTTTTAACTTAAACTTGTAAATAACGTATCATCTTCATTTTAAATCCGTTTTTCGAGTTTCTTACATCCTTGGATTCCTTATGAAAAGTACTATATTTATAAAATATCTATTTTTATATATCAGATCTGTAAAAGTAGGTATTTGTATAAAATAACTTTTATAAAATCACTTTTATACGTTTAATTAACGTAAACTTGCAAATGTCATATCTTCTTCGTTATAAATCTGTTTTTCAAGTTCTTTACATGCCTACGATCCTTGTAATATGTACAATTTTAATAAAATATAAAATGTATAAGTTAAAAGTCGAATTCAAATAGTAGGTTATAAAATTAATTAGGGTTTTGTGAGTAATAAAACAAGTTTTAAAATTCCTTTTATTTAGAAACCTTGCACTATTCTTTCACCAACTGTTATACCATATTTCTCACATATATTAAGTCTCATAAATGTCCACAATACTTGTCCAAATGAAATCCATGTCCTCATGATATTTTTATACATAAACTTGTAAATAAAACTTTTAATACAAACTAATTTACAAACTAAACTTATAAAATAATTTACACTTATATAGAATATTTACTTCCATTTTAAGTATCATTTCACCAACAACAATGTAAAATTTGAATTACATATGTCTTTGTAATATTCCATAAATCATAAAAATGAACCTAGGTGGTGTTTAACATATATAACAAGTATGTACACATAAGATAATGAATGAATGGAAATGAAATACTTAAATTAGACCTTATAGAAGAGATGTGGAATGATGAACACAAGATAAAAACCCTAGCCAAGCTTCCAAATTCAAAACCCTAATCAAGAAAACCCTAAATATGTTTTCTTGATTAATCCTTGTTAAACCCAAATCCAAGCTTGTAATAACCTTGAGTAACCTTAGATGATCTTAGAATGAACACTAGAATACTTGGAATGCTTTAGAAAATCAAAGAATATGAAACCCTAGCTTATAAATGTTAGCCGTGGGTTTTGGCTTATTTTTGAGAGAGTATGAGTGTTTTTCTTGTAAATGAGAAAGTGTATGAGTTAGTTACATGTGACTTGCTACTTATGGAACTTGGAAAGACTTAATACAACCTTAAACTAATACCATGGGATGAAATGGTTTAGGGTACATGAGCAAAGAGCTCTCCTCCTCCCCATGCCTATACACGGCTAAAAATGGGTGAAGAGTACCCTTGACAAGCCAATTTCTAGATAATTAGGTCATAAGTGTACTTGTGTGTAAGGTTTCACTAGAAAGGTATCACTTAGTGGGGAGTTAAATGTTTATTTCTTGTGTATACACCTATATCTGGCCATATGCACTTAATAAGTGATAAAATGATTAAATTTTTGTGTATTGGGTATAAGTGTGGGTATTGGTTTGAGTATAGATAGGTATGGGTGCTTTCGGGTATGCCCGAATGTAATTTATTGCGAAACGTAAGCATTTTACGTAAGCAACAAAAATAAATTATGAAAAGTTATAGATTATACTCTTAATAATCATATAACACTTTCTTGATGTAAACTTTAACTTGTTTGGTGTCCGTTTACATTGAACGTTGATTTTTAGTTTACGCGATTTAACTATAAGATAATAATTAAAAGCGAACGCGTAAAACTCTAAAAATAAATAATGGCATTTATTGATTCGGGAAATGACCTAAAAATGTGAAATGTTATAGTCTCCACCGGTTAGAAGAGCCTTGTCCTCAAGGCTCAAGTTGCAACACTTGATGAAGGTACGGGTTTAGTGAAGAGATGCGGATACTTCTTTTGAAATTGGTCTTCGCGTTCCCACGTGAACTCAGGACCTCTCTTTGAGTTCCATCAAACCTTGACAATTGGGATACGGCTTTGCTTCAACCGTTTGACTTCTCGATCCATGATCTCTACAGGTTCTTCCACAAAACAGAGCTTGTCATCCACATGGAGTCCTTCCAACGGAACGGCTAATGGTTCGTCAGAATAACATTTCTTTAGGTTGGGTACATGAAACATATTGTGAACTCTGCTCAACTCTTGGGGAAGCTCAAGCTTGTAAGCAATGGTTCCAATCTTTTCCAGCACCTTGAAAGCTCCAACATATCTAGGGTTTAACTTCTCCTGTTTACCAAACCGTACGACCCCTTTCCAAGGTGAAACTTTGAGCATAACTCTATCCCTAACTTGGAACTCCATCGGCTTATGCTTTAAGTTGGCGTAACTCTTTTGTCGGTCACGAGCGGCTTGCATTCTTTGCTTGATCTGAATGACCTTCTCAGTTGTCTCCTGGACCATTTCTGGATCGGTGAGTTGAACTTGTCCGACCTCGGCCCAACAAACAGGTGAACGACACTTTTGATCGTAAAGTGCCTCAAAAGGTGTAGCCTTAATCCTAGCATGATAACTGTTGTTGTAAGAAAACTCAACTAGTGGCAAATGTCTAACCCAACCATTTCCAAAGTCGATCACACAAGCACGTAGCGTATCCTCGAGAGTTTGGATAGTTCTCTTGCTTTGTCCATCGATTTGTAGATGGTACGCAGTACTCATATCCAAGTTAGTACCCAAGGCCTTCTGAAGTGATCTCCAAAAATTTGATGCAAACCTAGGGTCACGATCACAAATGATCGAGACAGGTATTCCATGCCTCGTGACTACCTCCTTTAGGTACATTCTCACCAATTTCTCCATGGAATCAGTTTCTCTCATCGGTGTAAAGATTGTAGACTTAGTAAGTCGGTTAACAATCACCCAAATGGTGTTATATCCTTGCGATGACTTAGGAAGCTTTGTTACAAAATCCATAGTTATATTATCCTACTTCCATTTGGGTAGCTCGGGTTGTAGTAACAAACCCGATGGCCTTTGGTGTTTAGCTTTGACTTTAGCATACGTCAAACATTTGCTAACATAGGTGGCGATGTTGGCCTTCATATTGGGCCACCAATAAAGCTTTTTCATGTCCTGGTACATCTTGTCAGAACCCGGATGGATGGAGTATTTTGATTTGTTGGACTCGTGCATGATCACAGTCCTCAAGTCACCATAACATGGCAACCAACTCCTGCCGTTTAAGCATAAGGTTCTATCAGTGCAGGGTTCCAACTTTTCCTTTGGTATATCATTCTTGATCATACCACCTACATCTTCGTTCTTGAGATTTTCTGGTTTCTGTGCTTCGATCTGAGCATTCAAGATTTGTTTGGGAAGATCCAAACCAATAGTCATCACTAAAGCTTGGACTCTTAATGGTTTAATTAGCTCTTTACTGCTCAAAGCATCAGCAACAACATTTGCTTTCCCCAAGTGATAATGAATCTCACAATCGTAATCACTGAGCAACTCTAACCAACGACGTTGCCTCATATTCAACTCCTTTTGGTCAAGTATGTGTTGTAGACTCTTATGATCTGTGAACACCGCACACTTGGTCCCATACAAGTAGTGCCTCCAAATCTTTAGAGCAAACACCACTGCACTAAGTTCCAAATCATGGGTAGTATACTTTTTCTCATGAATCTTCAGCTGTCGTGATGCATAAGCAATCACCTTCTCGTTTTTCATCAATACCGCACCCAATCCTTTATATGACGCATCATAATAAACAATAAAGTTCTCAGCTCTTTAAGGGAGAGCTAAGATGGGTGTGCTACACAACTTATGCTTCAATGTCTGAAAAGCTGCTTCTTGCTTGTCACCCCATTCAAAGGCAACTTTCATCTGAGTGAGTTTGGTCATTGGCTTAGCAATTTTTGAAAATCCTTCAATGAATCTTCGGTAGTAACCGAAAAGACCTAAAAATTAATGAATCTCCGTTGGAGTCTTATGAGATGCTCAATCTTTTATGGATTCGATCTTGGCGGGATCCACGTGAATGCCTTGACTATCAATCACGTGGCCAAGAAATTGTACCTTAGGAATCCAAAATTCACATTTAGAGAATTTAGCGTACAACTCCTCCTTCTTAAGCAATTCCAGAATTGCCTTAAGATGCTCTTCATGTTCCTTCTTGTTCTTTGAATAAATTAGTATATCGTCGATAAAGACAATTACAAACTTATCCAAGTATGGTTTGCACACTCGGTTCATGAGGTCCATGAATACTGCAGGTGCATTTGTCAAACCAAATGGCATCACTTGGAACTCGTAATGACCATACCGAGTCCTAAATGCCGTCTTTGGAATATCCTCTTCTCGTACTCTAAGCTGATGATAACCCGATCGCAAGTCTATCTTTGAATAAACACTGGATCCTTGTAGTTGATCAAACAAATCATCAATCCTTAGGAGAGGATAACGATTCTTCACCGTCAGTTTATTCAATTCCTGGTAGTCGATGCACATCCGGAATGATCCGTCCTTCTTTTTGACAAACAAGACCGGAGCTCCCCAAGGTGAGGAACTGGGTCTTATAAAGCCCTTGTCGGATAGTTCTTGCAGTTGTTTTGACAACTCTTTCATTTTGGAAGGAGCTAATCGATAGGGTGCTCGTGCTACAGGTGCAGCACCGGGCATCAAATCGATTTGGAATTCCACTTGTCGAGTCGGTGGAAGACCCGGCAAATCTTCAGGAAATACTTCAGGAAAATCTCGAACGATTGGTACGTCCTCAAGTCGCTTCTCCCCCGACTTGTCTTCAGTTTCCTTCGTAGTAACATATGCCAAAAAGACATTATGTCCATTCCACAAATATTTATGAGTTTTGGTGCACGAAATGATGTTCAAACGAGTCCCGTTTCCCTGATTACTTTTGTCACCATGAACAATTAAGGTTTCATTTCCCCAGGGAATACGAACGATCTTCTCGGCACAATCAATGACAGCGTGGTACTTTGACAACCAATCCATACCGATTATGACGTCGAAGCTACCAAGTTCTACGGGCATTAAGTTGATGTTGAATGGATGGTCTAAGAAGTTTAATGTACAACCCCGGATGATAGTGTTTATCCCAATTATTTTCTCGTCAGCTAGTTCAACATCATAATAATGGTCTAATGTAGTTGGTGTGATATCAATTAGGGAACTAAATGTAGTAGATACAAAACTTCTATCGGCACCAGTATCAAATAAGATAGAAGCATAGCGGTCGTTTAGAAGGAACGTACCCGTAACGACGTTGGAGTCCGGGTTTGTTCCCGCATTGCCCACCACATAAACCTTGGCTGGTGCATTGCCATTCCCACGTTGATTACCACGGTTTCCATTCTTCAACTTCGGGCAGTCTTTCTTGAAATGCCCCTGGACACCACACTCATAGCAAGTGACAGCATTCTGAGTTGTCCCGAAGTTCCCACGATTGTTATTATTACCATTGGGACCAGAACTCCTATAGTCATGAGCCAGATGACTGATCTTCTTGCACTTATTACACCAGGGAGCACATGGACCTTTGTGGTGATAGTTGCATTTTGTACACAATGGCAATAATCCCGTGTACTCCCTCTTTTCACCAGGCCCAGCAGTGTAAGCCCTCCCAGTGTTCTGTCTCTTGTTTTGTTGTTGGTGCCCCTGATTGTTTCCAGCATTAAACTCCAACTTCCTCTTCTGCTTAACTTTCCTTTTAGTAATAGTGAGGACTTTTTTATCCATCTGATCATTGGCAAACTCAATTGCTTTCTCCATCGTCTTGGGTTGATATGACATTACATTTCCCCAAATCATATCAAGTAGCCCACCAACATATTTCTCAACTTCCTCTAATTCCTCGTGGAACATCCTTCCACACATCAGTGCAAGCTCTTGAAAACCCATAGTGTAACTTGCGACATTAGTACCTTTTACTTTTAGGTTCTAGAGCTCAATTTCTAACTTCTTGATTTTACCCATTGGGCAGTACTTGACTGTCATCATCTTCTTTAGTGCCTTCCAGTCCATAGCATAAGCAACATCTTGAGTGACAGTCTTCATGTGGGAGTTTCACCATGTTAAAGCATTTCTAAGGAAAGTGCATGTAGCAAACTTAACTTGGTTCTCCACAGCACAGTTGTTGATATGGAACACTGATTCCATATTCTCGAACCATTGTGACAGCACAACCACTACTTTAGTACCCTTAAAAGTAAGGGGCTTGCAATTCAGAAAATCCTTATATGTACACTCATGGGGAGTGCGTACAGTTCCTCTAATTCCAGTTTCAGAACTGTGGCTTCCGTCGCCATGACCATTAGTGCTATTTCGAAGAGTTTCATGATTAGCAAGTGCCGCAGACACTCTTTCTTCGATTAGTTGTTCAACAGCAGCAGCTGTCATTGGGGTAGCAGCCGCAACAGCAGCCCTTGCAGCAGCAGCCCTTATAGTAGCAGAGGATCTCCTTGGTGGCATATTGTTCTAAAGTGGATAATCAGTAACGATTAATGACTAATAAAGTAAACGCTCCACAGATATCGAGTCAATATTCAAAACCATCAATTAATACATACTCAAAGTTCAAAAAGCTTAATAAATATGAAATATTATTCACTGCAAAAAGTACTTTGTTTTTGCGATTTTTAGTTTAGATCCCTTCATAGAGTTCTTTCTGGTTGATATTAAGGTTCACTCCGAGGTTTTGTCAGTGTTGTGGGAAAATTGATACGGATTCTTAACGGCTCGCTACAGTTGTCTAGGTAGTTAAAATACCACATGACTTGAAATTTGGCTAATAATAATAATAAACCGAATCTGAAATAAGACTTCTGGATCATGGTCGGCTACCGATGTGATAGTCATTTAAAGGGTGGAGGTATGAATAATAATAAAAATTGTGGGCTGATAAAAGTTTACTGTCTTTGGTCGGTTCGCTGCCGATGTGGCAGTCTTCTAAATAAGGCACATAGTAATAATAATCCGAGACTGATAAAAGTTTGTTGCATCTGGTTGGTTCGCTGCCGATGTTGCAGCCTTCTAAAAGGTCGAGAAAATCACTGAGGTCAAAATAAGACTCCTGAACCATGGTCGGCTTGCATACCGATGTGGCAGTTGTTTAAAGGACCGAGGTTTAATAATGTTGCTATAATAAAAATAATATTAATTAAGCTAAATTTTAACTCCGAGGTTATCTAAATAAAGCCTCCGACTCTGGACTCGTAGTTGAGCTGTTTCGGATGAAATAAAAAAGATAACCCCTAAATCATGCGAAATTAGAACCTTAATGTGGACCTTATTCTCACCATATCGTCTCTTTAGGAAAGGATTTCAAACTATTTGTGGTCTAAACCGGGTTTACTTTATATGAATAAGAATTTAATTTAATTATCACCAATAATAAGAATAAAATCCTTAGAGGACTTAGGAATAAGGGAGCGGAAAGTAGCTTTGCGTACACAATTAGCATTTATGAGTAGTGTTAGCATCTTAACTTGTATTAAACAATGATTTCGTTTTTATGCTTGGTTTGGGGAAGGTGAAAAATCAAGAGTGATGAATTTATCCTTTTAGTGTTTCTTGAAGTTAGTTTCGTGATCCTTAAAGTTATGATATGAATGAATAATAATAATAAATGCATAAAAATGGTAAAACGGGGGGCTTTTCAAAGCTAATGATTTTTTAATCCCCTTAGATGAATGCTTAACTACTTTTCGAGGTAATTAGTCTAAGGGGGTTGAAATTTTTGGTTTTCTAAGTATGTATTTATGATATTGCGTGAGGATACGGCAATAGCTTAGTATGGGGGATTTTTGATATGTGTTTAATCACATATCATTTTACCTTATTAAAATGAGCTGAAAAGACCAAAAATATATGAAAAATGCATTGTATATGCGTGTTTTGTGCTTTATGTCTTGTAGGTAACGGATATATAAAAAATGGACAAAAACGATGCCAAAAAGGACAAAACCCGAGCACAAGATTGGAAGAGTGCAAGAAATCGAAGCCGAAGGCATATTCAATTTTAATGGGCTAACCCGTACCCATTTTATTGGGCCGGGCCAGCCTATTATAACTTGAAATTCATAAAATATAAGCCAAAATCATAAGCCTTCCTTATAAATCCAATCCATTAAATCCTAGTCCAAAACCCCATTCCTGGCCCAAGAACATTAAGGCCCAATCCCTTTTATCCCATATCAAAGTCAAAATCATAAACGGGTCAACATTTACTATTCAATGTCCATTCCCTCCATTTTTTACATAGAAACGAAGCCACACACAGGGTAAAAGTAACTCTACCAATCACACGCACACCCTGAGCTTCTAAAATCCCCTGACACGCCTGACAATCACATAGCCACGCTGGCAATCCTAAAGATTTTGATTGGTTGAGAAACGTATTCAAGATCTAAGGGCTCAAATGAGTGAAGATGGAATCAAGGGCTTGGATTAATGACTGAAGACGCTCCTAGAGGTTCTGAATCCTTCCTCTTCATGCTATAAATAAAGGCCTTCACTCACACACAAAGATCATCTAGCTTTTAGTATCTTAGTGTAGCTTATAGTAGCTTAATGTAAATTTTTAGCTTATTTTGAAGAATAATCATATAACATACATGGAAAGATGGGGAAAGTTGTTTTAGTGAGAGAAAGAGGGTTGGATGAACACTTAGAGAGAGAAAGTAAACTTGTAATATTATGTGTGAAAATGAACAACCAACCACCTCTCTAAGGCATAGAGAGGTCTATAAATACCTATACATGGCACGTGGGCTTGGGCTAGCATGGGTTTATCCATGGACCTTAGCAAACTAACTATGTAAGTTTCCAAAAATTACTTAACAAGCTAACTACTATTATCTATGGAAGCGACCGACACTTTTGTGTTCCTAACAATCTCCCCCTAAGGGAGGTCGCTCCATTTTACAAAAACTTAAACCTAGCATACTATGCTTTAACTTTAGTCTTGAGCTCGTAGTCTTTAACTTGTAAATTAATGTAGTGATCATAGACTTTTATGCTTGTGCTTGTTCTTATAGCTTGACTTGTAAGTGAATATGTGATCTTGAGCATCTTGAGATCATCAATCAAGCATAATCTCTTTACGTCATCTTGTATGCTTTGCCATCTTGTGAACTTGTGACTTCTGGACCGACATGCTCATACCTTTCTTGATTTGTTGACTTGAAAAGCTTTAATGTTGCATCTTTCTTGAAATTCTTTAACTTTAACACTTCGTCACTTCAAGAAAGACGTTCGATATCAGAGTAGCGTCAGAGTGACAAAAACTTCTTTGAAATTCTTTGACTTTAATACTTCGTCACTTCAAGAAAGATGTACGGTATCAGAGTAGCGGAAGTCTTGAAGAATGTACTTGAGCTTTAATGATGTCATTATGTTTGTTGGTCAGGTATGAGCATGTGGCTATGAATCTTGTGAGTCAACTGGAATTAGGTACCTTCACCTCCATCTTTAAGTATCCTGCATTAAAACAGTTAGCAATAAAGCGGGGGGGACGAATATGCTTGTCATTCGACCGTGTCGTTGGAGTAACCTTCGAATCCGTGAGGATCGACCTGTGATCAGGTATAGAATCTTTCTAACACATTTGTATTAGATTCATCAAACTTAGCATGTTCTCATTATCGGAACATCTCAAAGCAGACAGGCACGGATAAGAAGAGAACCAGCGAGTTACTATTCATCGATTGAATATAGAAATTGATTTAAAAATCAATCGATGTGTCACTTGTTAAAGTGGTTTTGTGACACATCGAGAGTGTTAATCATATCAAAATACATCATCAATCGTCAGTTCATAACCTGGAATAAAGTTTGTTATTTCTCTTTTATTAGAATCGCACCATCGTTTCTTTCCAGTTGTCACAGTTAGATTCATAAGAATCGCACAAGTCACCTACCATGAGCTTGTTTTATGTTGGCTCAAGCAGGATTTCCATCTTCACTGTGAATTAATATCACTCGGATGTTCTAGAAAAATCACAAGGATAATGCGTAGGACTCTTAATATATATCTTGTTATTCATATTGTGTGACTTAGCAAGCATATTTGACAAGTGTCTAATGAGTTTTATGGATGATTCTCTTTTAGCTCTAGACTCATTAATGCCACTTTTTTTTTTAGTGATCGGAGGCTGGAGCAGACTGCCACCTTTTCAATATCAACTAACTCGGAGTGAGAAAGTTGATAGAAATGCGTGTAATCTCCATGAGAAATGAAACAAGAGTCTGTTGAGAGACCTTGAGTGGCTAGGGAGGGTTGTGCATAGCGTCACTAGGTCCATGACTGTCTTCAATGTCAGACAACAACTTAGTGTTTCCAACAGATTATGTATTGACCCGGTTTCTGCCTAAGTGTATGGAGGGCTTCTTTCTTTTCACCCTTTATCCTTACATTTCTTTTTTATTCTTCAACCCCTTCAATGCTTACCGAGACTTCATAACTAACACCTTGTATCATACCTAAGGACTTCTACACTAACTAGTAGATATCCCTAGGTAGATCCCTTCGGTTCTGGCTGGATCATGAGATTTGAATACCTATGCCTAACCACCTTTAAACTCCTTAAAATAAGTACTATGGTCGTCTTTTAGGTATTCTATCACAATCAAAAACCCAAATCATGGGAAAATTCAATCAAAGTGTATGTTATAAATATCAAAAGATTTACACTGAAGAGTTTTTCATCATCACTAAAAAGCTCCACGTAACCTTGCATCGTAATCGTATTGTACATGCTAAGTGTTGGTAGTATATTGAGTTCCTTTTATCTGAATCACATTTTCGATACAAATTAGATTCAGTTTAATCACATTTTCTCCCCTTATCTAAAATGTTTAATCCCTTGATATTTTAGATATCATTGATTAAACGTTCTCGGAGACAAATGTCATATATCTAACATGAATATTTTAAATTGACTCCCCCTCAATTTTTTGTCGGTTTTATAAGACAGTGTGAGGTATAATAGTTTGAAAATTTTTTGAATTTACTAAGAAATTCTTAAAAATTTTGTACTCGAGCACTCCTTAACATCACCTTAATATCTACACTACATATATACAAATTTCACAAGTTATTTAATATGTACAAGGATTGACCTTTTATGATGGAGGACCAACGTATGATTAAATCCTAGGTTCCTTTGTATCAGCCGCATGGTCACCCCCGTACGGTCTCCCACCAACAAATCTTTCTAAACTTCTCATTATCCTCCTCGACTTGAGTTGTTTGTCGATCGCCTGGATCATAGCTTTTGCTCGTTCCCTATCACTCTATTCCATATTATTGTCTGTGGGAGATTTCCATCTAAATCCCTTTCAGGACTATCATTTAAGAGCAGTGTAGAAATATCGAGTGTACTGTCACTAAACTTGTGGAGTTCATCAATACGCATCAACTTGTTCTTCTTGTCTTTGTTCTGATAGACTGACAGCATTAGGATTGAAATATGTTGTCTAGGCTATCCTGCTCTCGTTCTCATTACCGGAGCGTCTCAAAGCAGACAACACGGTATGAGTGAACCAGCAAGACGAGGTCTCACCGATTGAATAGAAAAATCAATTTGAAAATCAATCGACGTGTCACTTGCTAAAGTGATTTTGTGACACATCGAGAGTGTTAATCATTTCAAAATTCATCATCAATCGTCAATTCACAACCTGGAACAAGTTTAATTCTTATAGAATCGCACCATTGTTTCTTTCCAGTTGTCACAAGTTTGATTCATATAGAATCGCACAAGTCACCTACCATGAGCTTGTTTGATGTTGGCTCAAGCAGGATTTCCATCTTCACTGTGAATTATATCACTCGGATGTTCTGGCAAAATCACAAGGATAATGCGTAGGACTCTTAATGTATCTCTTGTTATTCACATTGTGTGACTAAGCAAGCATAATTTGACAAGTGTCCTAATGAGATTTATGGATGATCTCTTTTTGGCTCTAGACTTGATAGTGCACTTTGTTTTTAGTGATCGGAGGCTGGAGCAGACTGCCACCTTTTCAATATCAACTAACTCGGAGTGAGAAAGTCGATAGAAATGCGTGTAATCTCTGTGAGAAATGAAACAAGAGTCTGTTGAGAGACCTTGAGTGGCTAGGGAGGGTTGTGCATAGCGTCACTGGGTCCATGACTATCTTCAATGTCAGAAAACAACTTAGTGTTTCCGACAGATTATGTATTGACCCGGTTTCTGCCTAAGTGTATGGAGGGCTTCTTTCTTTTCACCCTTTATCCTTACATTTCTTTTTCATTCTTCAACCCCTTCAATGCTTACCGAGACTTCATAACTAACACCTTGTTGGGTTTGTTCCAGTGTTAGCTCCATCTCAGTCGGCATTATTCCCGATTCTCACTTTTTCTCCTTTTGTATCATACCTAAGGACTTCTACACTAACTAGTGGATATCCCTGGGTAGATCCCTCCGGTTCTGGCTAGATCATGGGATTTGAATACCTATGCCTAACCACCTTATAACTCTATAAATTTAAGTACATGGTCGGTCTTTTGGGTATTCCATCACAATCAAAACCAAAATCATTAGAAAATTCAATCAAAGTGTTTGATATAAATATCAAAAGATTTACACTTTGAGAGTTTTTCATCATCACTAAAAGCTCCCCCTTAACATGTGCATCGTAATCGTAGTACATGCTAAGTGTGGAGTGCATTGAGTCCATTTTATCTGATCACATTTCAATACAAATTAGATTCAGTTTAATCACATTTTCTCCCCTTATCCAAAATGTTAATCCCTTGATATTTTGGATATCAATTGATTAAATGTTCGGGGACAAAATGTTACATAATATCTAACAGGAACATTTTAATGCTCCCCCTCAATTTTTGAGGGTTTATAAGACAGTGCTGAGTACAATAATTTGAAAATTTAAGGAATTCTTGAAAATTTTGTACTCGAGCACTCCTTAACATCACCTTAATATCTACACTACATATATACAAATTTCACAAGTTATTTATTATGTACAAGGATTGACCTTTTATTGATGAGGACAACATATGATAAATCATATGGTCCTTTGTAGCAGCCGAAGGTCACCCCCGTACGGTCTTCCACCAACAAATCTTTCCAAACTTCTCATTATCCTCCTCGACTTGAGCTATTTGTTGAGGAAGTCTGCATTTTCAGCTTGGGCTTCATCTCTGAGTCTTTCGGATTGTAACTGAACAGCAGTTTTGACGGCTTCATGCATCTTGTTGGCAAGCTACGTATCAACAATGCCGAGGATAGAAGAGACTGCTTCAGCAAATTAGTTTGTTTGCTTAAACTCAGAGAAGTCGGTTTCCAAAGTTTTAAGTCGATGGTCAAACCCGAATAAAGAGCCAAAGTTAGGAAGATCTTGCAAGGAGGAGCTTGGAACAGTTGTTGGTGTGGGAACTGGTGTTTGTTGCATATGTGTGATGAGAGGAGTGGGTGGAGGAGGAAGAGTTGTTGTAGGCACAAGAGGTGGCTCAGCAATAGTGGTGACCGGAACATCTACAAGTGAAGTTGCCTTAATGTTAAGAGTAAATATTAAGTTAATACCTATATCTGGTCTGGGGTTGAGCATGTTAGAAACGAAGCCAGATGATACAGAAGAACTCTATTGTTGACCTTCAGGATTGTTCGGAGCGGTGATTATCACATGAGTATCTTCTATTTCCCGAGTTGCTTGAACATAAGGCAGTTGAGCATCCGTCATTTCAACATCTTGTCCTTCTAGATTGATGTTCAGATCCCTGTATAATTTATTCCCTTCACTCTCTTCATTGTTTGCTTCTTCATCCATCTCTTCATCCTTAATATTCACACCTTGAACTTCTTCATCATCGTCTTCATCATCAGTAGATTCAACATGTGAAGGTGTTTGAACTCTAGGATCAAAGCTTTCTTCTTCTCTTTCTTCTTCATCATGAGTTGAGAACTTAGGATGAACAAAGTCATCACCATTGTTGTCTGAATCCGTTTGCTCATTATCATTATCTTGATTTTCATCATCTTGATCATCCTTATCTTGAGCATCATCATTAGCATCATCATCCTGATCATCATGTTCTTGATCATCATCATCCTGATCATCATCTTCTTGATCATCATCATCTTGATTATTATCATCTTGATTATCATCATCTTGATTATCATCATCTTGATTATCATCATCTTGATTATCATCATCATCATCATCTTGATTATCATCATCATCATCATCATCGTCATCATCATTTAAGCTCACTTCTTCATCATCCTCCTCGTCACTGGACTTCTAAGAGATTTGCTCATCATCAGAGTTATAGGTAGGTACATCGGGAACCTCTGGTATAGCACCAGTTCCTTCATCTGCACCTGAACTGCTGGCGTGAGAGCTATGAGTCTGTGTTTTGCTTCTTTCAATGACGAGCTTCAGTTGCTCAGCTTCTATTAAAGGAACTTCAGATAATACTGTTAGACCTTTAACCTTAGACGTCTCTTCGGGTTGCTTCTTTTTGGCAGGTTTAGCTGCCTTTGCTGAAGTCTTGAGTCTTTTGACTTTTAGAGGAGTCGTTGTCTTGTTAGATCCAACTTGCTTCTTCTTGACACTTGCTTTCGTTTTTAGAGGTTCAGCTCCTGAAGCAATGGCATAGTACTCTTTGTAGGATTCGAAGTTTCTGATGT
>BQNB010046538.1:0-24319 GCA_026074375.1 Tanacetum coccineum
TGGAGATTTTTTGTGTTTGTTCTTAAATGTTTTGGTTTTCATCAAACTATGATCAATTGGGTCATGGCCCGTGTGAAATCCCCATCATATTCGATATGCATCAATGGTGATATCCATGGGTATTTTAAAGGCAAGCGGGGCTTACGTCAAGGTGATCCTCTCTCACCATATTTATTCACGCTTGTAATGGAAGTTTTGCCTTTGATTTTGCAAAGGAGAGTGCGATTATCTGGTTCATTTAGGTTTCATAAGCATTGTGAGGAACTTCGAATTATAAACGTATGTTTTGCTGATGACCTGTTCATTTTTGCACGTGGTGATGTCGAGTCAGCCAAGGTTATCATGGATTCTCTAAATGAGTTTAAACTCGTGTCGGGGCTGGTGCCAAGCATTCCAAAGAGCACGGTACTTTTGCAACGTAATTAACCATGTTAAGAATGTTATTCTAAATGTTATGCCTTTTTCGGAAGGTACTCTCCCGGTAAAGTATCTTGGAGTTCCCCTTATATCGTCTCGGCTTCTCAATCGGGATTGTAAAATTCTTGTTGAAAAGGCGAGAAATCGTATAAGGGATTGGAAAAACAAATCTTTGTCATTTGCAGGTAGATTACAACTATGTAATTCAGTGATCTCTTCTATGCAAGTGTACTGGGCGTCGGTATTATCAATCCCTTTTGGTATTATTGATGACATACAACAACTCATTCGGGGATTCCTATGGTGTAATGGCGAATACAAAAGAGGTAAGTCAAAGGTGTCTTGGGATGTTATTTGTTTGCCAAAGAGTGAGGGAGGCCTCGGCATTCGCTGTCTTAAGGTTTTCAATGGTGCGTTGATGGCCACTCATATTTGGAACATTGTCACGAACAAGGATTCGTTATGGGTTCGGTGGATCCACATGTACAAGCTGAAAGATCGTACTTTTTGGGATGTTCGTCCCAAGGCTTCCATGAGCTGGGGGTGGCGCAAGCTGCTACAATTGAGAGAAGTCATGTTTTTGATAAAATGAGATAAAGGCGGAATTTGTCAAAGGAGAAGACGACTGCTAGAAGTTCCTTTTCGGTGGTGGTGTAATGTGCTTGGGCATCGTTTAGAGTTTTGCTAGCATAATAGATAGGTTTTAATTTTTTGTCTATTCTTTGTCCTAAGACTGCCCCCACTGCAAAATCACTGGCGTCGCATATTAATTCGAAAGGCATACTCCAATCTGGAGATATTATGATAGGTGCGGTGGTCACTCTTTCTTTTAGTTTATTAAATGCTTTTTTACAATCTTTGAAAAAACCGAACTTAGCGTCTTTCATTAAAAGCTGGGTCATTGGTTTGGAAATCATGGAAAAATCTTTTATGAATCTGCGATAAAACCCAGCGTGTCCCAAGAAACTTCTAACGCCCTTCATAATTGTGGGATAAGGTAATTTGGCGATTACATCGATTTTTGCTTTGTCAACCTCGATTCCTTTCCCAGATATTTTATGCCCCAAAACAATACCTTCTTTTACCATAAAATGGCATTTTTCCCAATTTAGTACAAGGTTGGTCTCTTCACATCTACCGAGCATTTTATCTAAATTATTAAGACATTGGTCAAAGGAATTACCGAATACCAAGAAATCGTCCATAAAAACTTCCATGAAATCTTCTACCATGTCATGAAATATTGTCGTCATGCACCTTTGAAATGTTGTCAGAGCGTTGCATAATCCGAATGGCATCCTCTTGTAGGAAAAAGTCCCATAAGGACAAGTAAAAGTTGTATTCTCTTGGTCTTCTAGAGCGGTTGGGATTTCGAAGAACCCTGAAAATCCATCAAGAAAACAATAATACTCATTCCCAGATAATCGTTCTAGCATCTGATCGATAAAAGGGAGTGGAAAATGATCTTTTCATGTAGTGTCATTTAATTTTTAATAGTCGATGCACACGTGTCATCTTGTCACTATTCGAGATGGTATTAACTCATTGTTGTTGGTTAACACTACGGTTATTCCTCCTTTCTTAGGGACAACATGAATGGGGCTTACCCAAGGACTATCTGAGATAGGGTAAATTAGTCCTAAATCAGGTAACCTGACGATCTTGTCCTTAACCACATCTTGGACCTTCAGATTTAAACGTCTCTTATGTTGGATGATAGGTTTGAAACTTTCTTCCATTAAAATTTTGTAAGTGCAGAATGACGGGCTTATTCCCTTGATGTCTGACATCTTCTAAGCGATTGCTCTATTTCATTTTTCAAGAACCCATAGAAGTGAAGTTTTGTCTTTTTCTGTTAGTTTAGACGAAATAATCACTAGACAAGTTTCATCTCCCTTCAAGTAAGCGTACTCTATGTGAGAAGGCAAGTCTTTGAGCTCTGGTTTCTTTTTGTCAATTTCGATTGCACTAGCAGAATAGAGATGCTCGCTTAGCGTTTTTTCTTGTTCCTGTGTTTCTTATGAATACGGCGTATTGATATGGTCAATACGCCGTGTTGATCTGAATCCTTGATCGATTCCTTAGCTTGTCTAAGGTTAAATTACCTTGGATAAATCCAAAATAACTTGTTGTATAAACTTTATATGTATACTAAAGTGTATGCATAATCTACACCTTAATATCTAGAAGTATAATGAATAGAACAGTAATTGTGAATGAACAAAGATATAACCAAATGCTCCAATATTATTAGATCAATAATACGAGTACTCTTCACTAGTACTAGGGTTTACAACCTTGAAGCTTTTCTAAATCGACTTGACAACTATGAAAACTTGTATCTCAACTAATGCCCTATAGCCTCCTTTTATAGACTAAGGAGTCCTAGTCGGCTTACAACATATACTAAAGATAAACATAAACTTATTGAATCTTCTAATACAATCTATTCTATAATCATCTTCTAATCTTCACCTCCAAGTAATCCTTATCTCTTTATTTATATTTATCTTCTGACAGTAGCAATTCTTCTAACAGTTGTAATCCAGCAACATAAACTTTTTATACCAGCAGCACTAATAAACATAAGCAGTAGTAACATTAGTACTAGCAGTACTTATATATACTAACAGTAGTAACTTGCAGTAGTAACTTTATACTACTAGCACTAACTACTTAGCATATATTTCAATCTTTAACTCTGAGCAGTCTTAACTTCAACAAGCAGCAGTAACTTAATACTAATAGTACTAACTTATACTAACAGTAGTAACTAGCAGTAGTAACTTTATACTACTAGTACTAACTACTTAGCATAATTTTTATTAGTATCACCAACAGTACTAAGTTATGCTTGACAGCACTAATGTATACCTGAGCAGCAGTAACTCTAAGAATCATCTTGAAGTCTTTAAGTCCCAACAATCCTCCCTTAAACTTGTTGTTCATCATATGAATCTTCAAGTTTCTTTGTTAAAAGCCCTCATCACTATCAGGAAGATGCATTCAAACCTTTTGTTGACCCTTTTGCTGCTTTACCATTAGCTTAAGTAATTGATAGCATATCTCATTCTAATAGTCAGCTTGAAGTTTCTTGTTTAGCATATTTGTGATTGTTATTGGTGTGAGGGGATATCTCTTTTCAACTAACATAAAGATGTGCACATTTCCTAACCTTACAAAGTGCACTCCACATGAATCATACAACTTCTAAATGGTCACTTTGTATCCTTGTAGATTTCTCTATACATCAGTCTTTATGTCTGGTTCAAACATGACTTTTAAATCACCCCACAACACTCTTTCATGTTCATCTTCAGGCCTTGTATCACCATGCTTTGTTTTGACCAACTTCTAAAGAGTCTCCAAGTCTTCTCTGTCAATACCCTGAAGCATCCTAATCATAGAAGAATAACTCTTAGAACTTCCATAAGCACTTATTAATTGATAATGGCCTATTATTCCTTCTTTAATAATCTTGTATTCAACAAGCACTTGTGGTTTGGTAGCAAGTGGAATAGCATCAAATGCTATATCATCATCTTTAACTATCACCATATGCATTTTCAGTTCAACTTCATTATCTTCTTCAACTTATTCATTCTCATCAGTCTTTTGCTTCTTAGACTCATCAGATTCCAGTTTATCTCCTGCTCTCTTTGTACTACTATCTTGTGCAATTTCTATATTCTTAGAACTGCTTTCATCCTTTTTTCCACTAATTTCTTGAACTTCTTAATTCATAGCCACAAAAGAATTTACTCTCATCATCTCCTTGTCAAACAACTTTTAGATTTCATCATAGCTTCTGCCCTTTAGCTGATTGTGTTTATATCCACCCATATGCTTAAGATAGACAGACATTTGATTTCTCTTTTGTGCCTTGGTAGGAGGTCTATTTCTCTCTTCTTGTGCTCTTAATGCAACAAAATGTTTTCTCCTCCTCTCCATGAATTCCATAAATAGTTTTGCCTTCTCCTGATCTGTCAACTCCTCTTGCTCTCTTGTTTGGAGTCTCTCAGCTAGCAATCTATCAGCCTCCATCATAGCTTGTGTATTTTCCCATGATTCAATCAAAGCTATATTGGCTTCTTCTTCCTTTTTCCTTGCCATCTTCTCGTCTTCTATAAGTTTAGCTTGCAGCTGAGCTTCAAGATTTCTTGCCATTTCTTCATCAAGAGCAACTTGATCTTTTCTTTTCAAAGGTACTTCAGGCTCAATCATTATTGCTTTGCCTTTGTCCTTAGTCTTTGAAGGTTGTGATGCTTGTGGAGATGATGTTGTTGTTCTGAATTCACTTGGCTCTTGAACTACAACCCCTCTAGCCTTGGGTCTTGTAGTTGTTGTTGTAGCAGCAGTAGTAACAGCTTTAGGTTTAGCTGCTTTGATTTCAATAAGAGTTTGAGCCAAAGTTAGTTCATCAATAACGATTGTTAAAGCACTAGTAGAAGTAATTTCATCAATCTTGGCAGCAGTAACTCCTTCATCAGCAGTAGTAACTGGGATTGTAGGGGCAACACTATCTTCAACACCAGTACTAACCTCTCTTTCATCAATTTTTGCACTTTTCTCTTGTTTCTCACCAACTGCCATATCCACAATCACCTCATCATCATGAAGATCATCTATATCAAACATTTCTGCATCATCTAACCTCCCCTGGGTTTCATCAATAATTTTTATCCTCCCTTGTTTGGATGCATCTTCCTGAGCACCCAAACTCTCCTTATCCTTAAAGGATTCAACCCTACTAGATTCACTAACTTTCCTTAATCTTTGTAACCCTGTAGTTCTTGATTTCTTTTTCCTTTCCAACTTTTGGACCCTCTTCTTTAAACCAGCAATCTCCTTTGCTTGAGCATCCTTTGCCTTCTCCAAATCAAGAACCTGTTTTTATAAGTTGGTACACAAAATCATCAATTTTGTTAGTTGCATTCTATCCTCACCACTAAGAAGTGGATCATTGGAAGGTATAGGAACACTGTCATCATGATGTGTCTCATCTTGAGGAACTTCATTTTCTATCCTCGGCTTCCTCTTAGACTTCTTCTTCTGAGGTCTAGAGGATGATGGTTGAGTAGTAATGGGTGTCTGTTGAGAATCATTCCATGCAGTGGATTTGGCACTAAGGCATTGTGTAATAGTATGAATTAAAAACTTTCATAGTGGAGAAAAGAAAGCTTTATAAAATGTAAGCCTTTAAGAAGGTTTTTCATACCCCATCCGTGCCAGTTCTTCAAAGATAGTAGCAGTCGGCAAACAATCAATACCACCATCATCTGCTAAGTGAAGATCACTTCTAATGCTTGACTCCGTGATGATCACCCTCTTTTTATCAACTAGGGCTTGTAACTAACGTTCACCATTGACAGTGTTTGCCTTTGTTGTTGCCCAAAACTGTTTAATGCAAGATGTGTAGATGATACGATTGACAGTTAAAGCATAATGAATTTGGTTAGCATTCAAAAAATCGATAATTTCATGAGGACCATCACTTTCAGTAGGTTTTTCTAAGAATGCAACCATATTATGAGTATCAGCAAATGTGAGGGTCGACATTGTTTTGTGATTAGATGATTAAAGATGAAATTGAGTCAGGGTTTACGTTTAGAGAGTGTTTGAATGATTGAAATCAAATAAAGAATCAAATGAAACCCTCAACAGCATCAACATAAGCTTAGCAGCACTAAGATATACCAGTAATAGAAATTTTATGCTTAGCGGCATTCAGTTATATTACCATTATTATCCTGAGGCTAACAGCAGTAAGTTTGAGCTACCAGCGTTAATCTTCAATTTCATTCCAAAAAGGACTTCAATCATCAATTAGTTCTTCTCATAAGCTCTCTTTTTGTTTTTATGCTCACAATATCTCTCAATTCTTTTTGCTCACAAATCACTCTTTTCTGTTTTTATTCACACAACTCTCTTTCTGTTTTTCAACTCACAATTTATCTCTTTTCTTTTTCCTCGCTATTTCACACAGACTTTGTACACTTTGCCATCAATTTAAATAGTTTCATATTGTCCTCTCTACTTCCAAGTGTGTAACCTCTTGAGAGAGGTGGATCACTAGACTATTTAGATGTAGTCTCAAACCTAGTATGAGCATCTACACCCCCAATATGGTATCTTGGCACCTAGGACCACTCCCTGAACCAATTCCCTAAGGACTTGATCCATTAAGTGTTGCCATAGATTGGGTCCTATTGATGTTACCACTATCCTGCTATGCTTCTAAGCTAGAAGCAGTAGTGGCAGCCTTTTCCATTCTGTCACCCAACTCCTTATGGACAGCCTCATCACCAACCTTTACAGGGGGACCACTAGACTGAGGTATCTTGGTGTCCCGACCTCTTTTGACATGCCTAGATGTTTTTGATTCTTTTTAAAACACTTTTGATATTACATATCCTTCCATCCATGCTTTGACTGTATAAATAAGTAGCCTCCCCTCAAACAATGCTTCAAGGGGTAAGTATTTGCTCAATAGTTGTAACCTTGGCTCTTATGACATCCCAGCAGTACTATCTTTTGCCTGGCAGTACTAATTTTCTCCCTAGCAGTATTAAGAGATGTCTAACAGTATTAACTCTGTCTTCAATAATTATACAACAACATGCCTCTATTCATCACAAGCACACTAGAAAAGACTAGATAGACATGTGAGAATTCATGAGGATCCATATTTATGCATAACCCATGAATAAAAGTTAAAAACTGTTATCCAAAACATTAACTTTCCCTCAACTAATTCTTCATCTTACAATATTAACTCTTCTTCAATAATGTATACAACAACATGCCTCTATTGCATCACAAGCACACTAAAAAGACTAGAATAGACATGTGAGAAATTCATAAGGAATCATATCTTTGCATAACCCATGAATAAAATGTAAAGAACTGTTATTCCAAACATTAACCACCCTCAAACAATATTTTCAAGATAAGTGATCCAATCAGCAGTTAGAAAGTTAAACCTGCTAACATCAAAAGTCTTTGTGAGAAGATCTACAACATTATGGTCTGTGAGAATCTTAATCATTTGAATCAGCTTCTTCTCATAACAATCTATGATGAAATGATGCCTAATCTCTATGTGCTTGGTTTTAGAGTGAAACACTAGATTCTTCACAATACAAATGGTGCTTTCATTATCAATGTAAATCTTGGTGTTCATGAAGCAGTAGTGGCAGCCCTTTCCATTTTGTCTTCCCACTCCTTATAGACAGTCTCATCAACAACCAGGTTAATAGGTCCACTAGACTGAGATATCTCAGTGGTCCTTATGGCTGTCCTAGGTTTGTGGGTCTTTTTGGGTTGATATGATAATGGAACAATGATTGGTTTCTTTATTGTAGAGTTGAGTAAATGTGGATGTGGGTTGGGGATCAGTGGGTTGTCCTGACCCTTCATCCATATCTACTTGATGTTTTAATAACTTTCATTCATTCTCAATTGACCTCCCCTCAAATAATGCTTTAAGGGTTAAGAATTTGCTCAACAGTTGTAACTCTAATGATATCCCATCAGTACTAACTTTGGTTCAGCAGTACTAAGAGATATCTAACATATATAAGATCGTCTTCAATAATAATAACAACAACAGCCTCTATTCATCACAAGTACACTAGAAATGACTAAGATAGAAATGTGAAATTCAAAGGATCCATATTTATGCATAACCCCTGAATAAAAGTTAAGACTTATCCAAACACATTACCCTCCTCAAACAATATTTCCAGAGATTAAGTAATCGCACTGCATAGCATTAAAAGTTAAACCCTGCAACCATCAAAAGTCATTGTGAGAAGTCTAACAACATTATGTCTGTGAGAATACTTAATCCTTTTAATCAGCTTCTTCTCATACATCTATGTTGGAAAGATGCCTATCTCTATGTGCATGTTTAGAGTGAAAACACGAGAATACTTCACAAAAACAAATGTGCTTCATTATCAATGTAGAACTTGTGTTTCATGAAGTTGAATTCATAATCAAGCATTTGATTTTGAATCCATAGCACCTGTCCACAGTAATTAGCAGCAACAACATACTCTGCATCAGTAGTAGAATTTGCAACTATAGTCCACTTCTTACATTGCCATGAAATCAACCTCTTGCCAAGAAATTAACAACCTCCTATTGTGGATTTCCTGTCAAGGCTAACACCAGCATAATTACTATCAGAAAAAGTTTCCAAGTCAAATGGTGAATCTCTAGGATACCAAAGGCCTAATTTAGGTTAACCTTTCAAGTATCTAAAGATCCTCTTCACAGCATGAAGATGTGACATTTTAGGAGTAACTTGGAACCTTGCACAAGCACAAACAACAAACATTATGTCTGGCCTAGAAGCTGTCAAGTACATCAATGATCCAATCATTGATCTGTATAAATGAACATCCACAATATCAGCTTCTTCATCCTTGATCAAGGACTTGTTAGGTTCCATGGGAGTGCTTGCTGTCTTCACAATGGCAAAATCTAATACATCAGCCACGTATTTGTATTGGCTAATGAAGATTCCATCCTTCTTCTATTGTACTTGTAACCTTAAGAAGAAAGTGAGTTCTCCTATAGAACTCATATGGAATCTCTTGTGCATCAAACCTTCAAACTCATCACATAGGGACTTCTTAGTTGACCCAAAGATGATATCATCAACATACACCTAACCTAACAAGATATCACCTTTGTATTTCTTGATGAATAAAGTCTTATCTATAGTGCCTCTTCTAAATCCATTTTCAATTAAGTAGGTAGACAAGGTCTCATACCAGACTCTAGGAGCTTGATGTAGACCATATAAAGCTTTTTCTACCTTATACACTTTATTAGGAAACTATGGATCTTCAAAACCAGGAGGTTGACACACATAAACCTCCTCTTCAATAGTACCATATAAGAAGGCACTCTTTACATCCATTTGGTACACAATAAACCTCATAAATGATGCATAGGCCAAAAATAACCTGATTGCTTCTATCCTAGCAACAGGAGCAAAAACCTCATCATAATCAATTCCTTCTTCTTGGGTATAACCTTGTGCAACCAGTCTTGCCTTGTTTCTCACTACAATGCCTCTCTTATCCTTTTTTTTCTAAAGACCCATTTTGTTCCAATGGCTCTCTTGCCATTAGGAAGATTAACCAGTATCCAAACCTTCTGAAGTTGAAATTGTAGAAGCTCCTCTTGCATTGCTTCTATCCAACTTGGATCTTCCAGAGCTTGAATCACTTTCTTGGGTTCCATTTGAGAGAGAAAACAGGCAAATAAGTAGTTTTGATAATCTTTGTAATTTGTTCTCCTCTGCTTATTAATGTAATATACCATGGCATGTTCATCAGAAATCTTGGTCATTCTCCTTGTTTGAATAGCTAATTTAAAGTCTCCAATGATCTGGTCTTTAGGATGATCCTTGTCAATTCTGGCTGTGGGAATAGGACTGACATTTAGTGTTGTTTCCAAGTTGTTGAGGTCAGCCTCTGCACCCACATCTTCATCATCATAAGCATTACTAAAAATTCCAGCATTATCCATTAGAGTCACATTTGAAACAGGTGGAAGTGTAAATGCATTTTTGAAAGGAGAAAATCTTTCAAATAGATGTTCCTCAAATGCATTAGAAGCTTCAGCAGCATTAACTGGTGATGATGGATCTTCATTAGTAAAAGACAAGCTTAGAAGCAGAGCAGATAGTGGTAACATCAAATATGACCCAATCCATGGCAACACTTAATGGATCAAGTCCTTAGGGAATTGGTTCAGGTAGTGGTCCTAGTGCCAAGACAACCATATTATGGAGGTGTAGATGCTCATACTATTTTGAGACGAATTAGATATCCAGTGATCCACCTCTCTCGAAGAGGTACACACTTGGAATGTAGAGAGTGGACCGTATGAAACTATTGAATTGATGCAAAGTGTACACAGTCTGAGTGTGAAATAGTGAGAAAAAGAAAAGAGAATAAATTGTGAGTTGAAAAACAAAAAAAGAGTTGTGTGAATAAAAACAGAAAAGAGTGATTTTGTGAGCAAAAAGAATTAAGAGATATTGTGAGCATAAAAACAAAAAGAGAGATTATGAGAAGAACTAATTGATGATTGAAGTCCTTTTTGGAATGAAATTGAAGATTAATGCTGGTAGCTCAAACTTACTGTTGTTAGCCTCAGGATAATAATGGTAATATAACTGAATGCTGCTAAGCATAAAATTTCTATTGCTGGTATATCTTAGTGCTGCTAAGCAAGTGTATGACTGATTGAGTTACTGCTGTCATTAAGTTTTTTAGTACATATTTAGGTGCAGCCAGTTAAAGTTCCTGCGCTGAGGTGCTTTATATAAATACTTCAAATTCCAGTCGTTTTCATTTGATTTTCGTTTATTTGATTATCAATCAGTTCAAACTTCCTTCTCTAAACCGTAAACACGCTGACTCAATTTCATCTTTAATCATCTAATCACAAAACAATGTCTACCCTTACATTTGCTGATACTCATAATATGGTTGCATTCTTGGAAAAACCCGCTGAAAGTGATGGTCCTTATGAAATTATCGATTTTCTGAATGCTAACCAATTCAAATGCTTTAACTGTCAAACCCTAACATCACACATTCTTGCATTTGCAACATTTTTGGCAACAACAAAGGTAACATTGTCAATGTGAGACGTATAGTGTAACAAGACCCAAGTTGATAAAAAGAGGGTGATCATCCCAGAGTCAAGCATTAGAAGTGATCTTCACTTAGCAGATGCTGGTGGTATTGATTGTTTGCCGACTGCTACTATCTTTGAAGAACTGGCACGGATGGGGTATGAAAAACCTTCTCAAAGGCTTACATTTTATAAAGCTTTCTTTTCTCCACTATGAAAGTTTTTAATTCATACTATTACACAATGCTTAGTGCCAAAGTCCACTGCAATTGAATGATTCTCACAGATCACCCATTAACTACACACCATCCTCCTCCTAGACCTCAAGAAGAAGCAGTCTAGGGGGGAAACCGAGGAAGGAAAATGAATTCCTAAAGAAGAAGACACATCATGATGATTTTGTTCCCTATACCTTCCGAATGATCTTACTTCTTAGTGTGGGATAAGAATGCAACTAACAAAATTGATGATTTGTGTACCGACTTACAAAAAACAGGTTCATTGATTTGGATGTAGGCAAATGATGAGCTCAAGCAAAGAGATTGTTGGTACAAAGACGAGTCCAAAAGTTGGAGAAAGGAAAAAGAAACAATACCTCAGGGTTACAAAGATTAAGGAAGTTTGGTGAAACAGATTGGGTTGAAACTTTAAGAAAAGGAGAGTTTGGGTGCTCAGGAAGATGCATCCAAACAGGAGAGGATAAAAATTATTGATGAAACCCAGGGGAGGTTAGATGATGCAGAAATGTTTGATACAGATATCTATCAAGATGATGATGTGGAATGTTGAAATGGCCAGTTGATGAGAAACTAGAGAAAAATTGATGAAAGAGAGGTTAGTACTGGTGTTGAAGATAGTGTTGCCCCTACAATCCCAGTTACTACTGCTGATGAAGGAGTTACTGCTGCCAAGATTGATGAAATTACTCCTACCAGTGCTCCAACAATCATTATTGATGAACTAACTTTGGCTCAAACTCTTATTGAAATCAAACCAGCTAAACCTAAAGCTGTTACTAACTGCGAGGCTACAACAACACCCCCCTACAAGACCCAGGCTAGAGGGGTTGTAGATTCAAGAGCCAAGTTGAATTCAAACAACAACATCATCTTCCACAAGGCATCACAACCTTCAAAGACTAGGACAAAGCAAAGCAATAATGGATAGACCAGAAGTACCTTGAAAAGGAAATAACAATTTTGCTCTGGATGAAGGAAAGTGGCAAGAAATCTGAAAGACAGCTGCAAGTCTGAACTTATAGAAGATGATAAAGATGGCAAGGAAAAAGGAAGAAGAAGCCAACAAAGCTTTGATTGAATCATGGGAAAATACACAAGCTATGATGGAGGCTAATAGATTGCTAGCTGAGAGACTCCAAACAAGAGAGCAAGAGGAGTTGACAGATCAGGAGAAGGCATCACTATTTATGGAATTATGGATAGGAGGTAGAAAAACATTTACTAGGCAATAAGAGCACAAGAAAATAGAAATAAAACCTCCTACCAAGGCACAAAGAGAATCAAATGTTGTCTATCTTTAAGCTATGGTGATATAAACACAATTCAGCTAAAGGGCAGAAGCTATGATAAATCCAAAAGCCTGTTGACAAGGAGACGAAGATAGTAGAATTCTTTTGTGGCTATGAATTCATAAGTTCAGAAAGTTAGTGGACAGAAGGATGAAAGCAGTTCCTAAGAAGAATAGAATATTGCACAGATCGTAAGTAACAAACGAGAGCAGGAGATAACTGGATATCTGATGAGTCAAAGAAGCAAAAGAACATGAGAGAATGAAGAAGTTGAAGAAGATAATGGAACTGAACTGAAAATGCATATGTGATAGTTTAAGATGATGATATAGCATTTATGCTTATTCCACTGCTACCAAACCACCAGTGATTGTGTTAGAATACAAAATTATTAAAGAAGGCAAAATAGGACATTATCAATAATAAGAGCTATGGAAGTTCCAAGAGTTATTCTTCTAATGATTAGATGCCTTCAGGTATTTGACAGAGAAGACTGGAGACCTCTTTAAAAGTTTTCAAAACAAAGCATGGTGATACCACGTCCCTGAAGATGAAACTCTGAAAGAGTGATTGTGGGGTGATTATAAAAGTCATGTGTTGGAACTAGGACATAAAGTAGTGATTGTATAGAGAAATCTACAAGGATACAAAGTGACTATTTGGAAGTTATATGAATCATGGGAGTGGCACTTTGTAAGTTGCAATGCGCAACATGCTTTATATTTTATTGGAAAAGAGATAGTCCTCACACCAATAACAAACACAAATAAGTGCAAAACAAGAAACTTCCAAGGCTATGACTATTGGAATGAGATGTGCTTACAATTACTTCAAGCAAATGGTAAAGCACAAAAGGGTCAATAAAAAGGTTTGAATAGCAACCTCCTGATAGTGATAAGGGCTTTATCACAAAGAAACTAGAAGATTCATATATGACCCACAAGTAACCGTGTATAGTCAAGATGGCCTAAAAAAACAACAAGCACATATCTACTGTAACTTCGCATAGTGGTCAACATTAATGTTGACAAGCATAACGTAGTAACATATTATGGAGAATACTAAATGAAATTATGCTATGAGTTAGTACAGGACGTCATAAAGGTTACTACAATCTAGAAACACCAGATATAGTGACAAATTAATGTAAAGTGAAATTATTAATTTACAGCTGCAAGTTGAAGTTCATGACTTCACATCAGTTAAATGATTGAAATATCTGCTAAGTAAGTTATTGGATGCTAGTGGAAAAGTTAAGACAGCTAGACACCTTACAACTTATTAATAATATATTAGTACTGCTAGTACTAGTGTTACTACTGCTTATGTTTATTAGTACTGCTGGAACAAAAAGTTTATGCTGTTGGATTACAACTGTTAGAAGAATTGCTACTGTCAGAAGATAAATACGATTAAAGAGATAAGGATTACTTGGAGATGAAGATTAGAAGATAATTATAGAATAGATTGTATCAGAATATTCTATAAGTTTATGTTTATCTTGTGTATATGTTGTAAGCTGACTAGGACTCCTTAGTTTATAAAAGGAGGCTCTAGGCCATTAGTTGATATACAAGTTTTCATAATTGTCAAGTCGATTTAGAAAAGCTTCAAGGTTGTAAACTCTAGTACTAGTGAAGAGTACTCGTATTATTGATCTAATAATATTGGAATCGTTTGGTGGATATATATTTAAAGTTACATTACAATTACTATTTCTAATTCATTATACTTCTAGAATTCAAGGTTAGATTCCGCCCATACACTTTTAGTAAACATACAAAGTTTTACATCCCACAGGTTGAAGTTATTTTGTTTGAATACATCCAAGGTAATTTACCCATATACTTTATCCAAGGTAATTTAACCTTAGACAAGCTAAGGAATCGATCAAGGATTGGGATCAACATAATCTGTATAGGTTATTAGACTAGTTCTTGGGATAGTTGGGATTAATCACTATGACCTGGTTGCCCTACTATAATACCCCCATTTTTGACATTTAGCAGCGAAAGCTAATCTAGGGTATTATTTCATAGTACAACAGTCATAATCATAGAAAACGACTCAAAAGAGACCTTTTTAAAAGATAAGTTATCATTCATTATTTCATCAGAGTTTTTACAAACAGAGGTCCCAAAATCTACATGAAAACATAAAGTTTGAATGATAACAGTTTAGCCATCTTCGAGTTCGTGCCACTCCGTGCCATAAGATGCTCAGTTACCTAAGATAAACATACTAAAAAGTCAACACAAAGATTGAGTAAAATGCATAGGTTTATGTTAAACAGTTTGAATACAAGTTCAATAGTGGGTTGCGTTGTTATACACCCATAAGTGTAATAATTGCAATGAGTACAATTATTATAGAAAACAGTATTATTGCCCTAAGCTCATGACACCGAGACCTTGAGATAATCAATAATTACAAGAAGTTTCCCCAACGGGTGCCTTTGCCAAACACCCGCATAGTGATTCAAATGAAGTGCGTTTGGTTACCAGAAAGTATAGGTACACCGACGGGGAAGCTCAATCCCAAATAGATCAATTCACAGCATTCGCGCTTACTCCGAAAAGTAATTAACGGTTCATGATAGTGGGGTCTTAATGGCAAAAGTAAGGACTTAGGCAATAATATATCAGGATAGCATACAGTTGGAAAACACTCGTATTCATGGTTTATAGCATGTATCCCCCTCGCTGGTTTATGAAAACCTTAGAAGATTTAAAATGCGAGGCTATGAACTCACCTTAACAGGGGAAATCTGATTGATGACAAAAGTATATCAAGTGAAAGTAACGGCTTCGTCACGCAACCTGGGGTAATATGTCAAGTCTTAGTGTGATGGTTTATGTTTCAAAACTTTATAAAGTTTAACATATTACTTTGATTTATTAATTTATGGAAATATTGTATCACTGTTTGGGCTATCATAATCCAGAGGCCATGTAGTATCGTTTGAGGAGTCAGGGTACTTTAAATCGTAAACCCAGCAAACTCTTCAAAACAAATACCCAAATGGAACCCCTCACATGAAATTCCCTAGTAACGTGATACGATAAGATTTTAAGTTTCTTCAAAAGTTAGTCGATGATAAGTTACGTTAATTATATAACGTAATTGTTTTATAATGCGTCGATCGTTGATTAATAACGATAATTGTGTCGGGTTTTAATAAAATCGAGTTTTATAATATTAATATATATTTTTATAATTTCTATAAAAATATTATATTTTATATTTTTAAGTTTGCAAAAATGGCAATATATACCCTTGATTTATAAACTTTAACAAGTTTAGTCCTTTATATATATAGTATATATAATTTAAACCTTTAACTTTAGAATTTGGCAAAATAGGTCTTTATAGTTATAACTTTGGAATAATGACATTTTCAGCCCCTCTAGTTATAAATTTAAAAAGTTACGATATATACCCCTATGCATGAAAACATTTGCAAATCAAGTCCAAAAAGCCATGCAAGTTTATTTTAGGGTTCCAAATGATATTTAAAGGTTATAGCTTATTAGAATAAGCTAAAATAAGATGTTCTAACATAACAAAAGTTTAGAAAAATGATTCGTTAGCTAGAAAATTAGAACGGGTCGTTTTTAGGGTTTTAATAAAAAAACACATGGGTTTGAGGATTCAAGGCTTTAACAAGAGTTCATATATAATCTTAAGAGTATTATAAACATTCTAATACAGATTATAATCTTATTGAACAAGGTTTTGAGCTTACTTGAGCTAAAATGGGTCAAAATGGAGTTTTCGGGTTTGTACGCCTAGTAACGACTTCAAGGGTTCCTTTCTCTTGATTCTTGGCTTCTATTCTAAGCTTAGGGACTTCACTTGATCCTCCTTGGTCTGATTTAAGACTCCATTTGTGTGTATGATGAAATTGGAGGTGTGTTTGAAATGGTGGGGGACTTCGGCTATTTATAGGGGTGAAAACACCTTGGTGCCCAAGTTTGGGGTTTGATTAGTGTCCTAGCTAGCTAAGGTGATTAAGGGATGCTAGTATGATGAGTAAGGTAAGCTAGAAACTAGCTATGAAGAGGTGGAAGGGGTGTGTGGAAGTTCGGCTGCCAAGGGGGTGTTAGGAGTGCAAGTAGCTTACAAAGAGGTGATGGAGGTGCTTCTAAGGTGCTTAGGGAGATAGTAGGTTAGTCATAGAGGTTCTTGAGGTGTTAGGGGTGCTAGCTTAGGTTTAAAATTGGTCAAAAATGAAAGAAAATGGGTGACGGGTTGGTTTTGGTTCGACTTAGGATTTAGGGTTTTAAAATGAAATTAGGGTTTTAGGGTTTCATTTAGGGTTTAGGGTTTTAGATTAAGGTTTTAGAATGACTTAGGGTTTAGGTTTAGGGTTTAGATGTTGTGCATTGAGTATTGTACCTTGTGCTAAAGTAGTGGTAAGAAATTAAAATGAAAACGGTAAAAAATGAGCTTATTTGGATACATGCTTCATGATTTTATACATTGTGCATTAAGGACTTGTACATTGATTTAGAGGGAAAATATATTTCAAATGTTGTGCATTGTACACTTATACACATGCTTTGAATACTTGCACATTCAGTTTATATGTATACATTACATATAATTAGGGTTTTGATATAAACGTTTAACGTTTAAAGCCTGTTTTGATAAAATGTTGTAAATGTTATGTTAAATGGGTAATGTACTTGGTAAAATGATATTAAGATATAGACTTGACATATTAGGATGTTTACATGATATAAACATAATATAGATGGCATTGGTGGAGGTTGTGTGAGCTCGTTTACTTTAGAGATGCAAGTTACGTTGCATAATGAGATAAAGCAAAAAAAAATCCTGTAAAAAGGTGGTATATATATAATAGATGGATATTACAGTGCATCTAATTTAATAGATGGATAATTACATTGATGAAAATTACGGGTTGTTATAGTCTCCCTCCCTTAAAAGAAATCTCGTCCCGAGATTTAGTTGGATACCGGAGTAATGTTTGAAAACAGATGTTGATACTTGGCATGAATTTGATCTTCGCGTTCCCACATAAATTCTGGTCCTCTTTTAGAGTTCCATCTTACTTTGACTATAGTAATACGAATTTGTTTCAGTTGCTTGACTTCTCGATCCATGATCTTTACTGGTTCTTGTAACATTCCGTATTTTTAGGTCATTTTTGACGCTATTTAATTCACTATTTATTTTAGTCTCGTACGCGTTTACTTTTAATTCCTATGATATAGTTAAATCGCGTAAGCTAAAAATTATCATTTAATGTAAACGGACACCAAGTAAATTAAATTTTACGTCAAGCAAGCATTATTTTATTTTTACGGTAGTAATAATTAACTTTTATATTTCTATTTTTATCGGTTACGTAAAGCATTTATGTTTCGCGATAAATTTCGTTTAGGCATTCTCGGAACCACCAAAATTTATCCACGCTTCAACGAATACCCATTATTATTTCCAATGCTCAAAATTTTTATAAAACTTCGCCCAAGATTATATATTATGTCGTCCCATTTAAAAAGAAGTAAACCAAGACATACATTTCAAGTATTACACTTTAATAAATAAAGCTACACTTTCACATTTAACTTACAACTTATAACCTTCAAGTAAAACTAGCATGGGGAACTGTTATTAATAAGGAAATTCAACTAATGGTAAGTTTTTTCCCCATCTTATTTCCAAAATCTAATAACACAAAAATAGCTCGAAGCATGTCGTGATTGAGGTGAGGTGGATGGTTCTTTTCTTCACTTGTCCATGCGGTTTCAGGATGATATGCATACTCAGGTCTAAGTGAGTACCCTAAAGCACTTTGTAATGATTGCCTCCCCCCAAAATCTAGACGTGAAATGATTTCATGACCGAGATGATAGATATGCACTCTATCCGGAGAAAACCTATTTCTTTTAGTATAACTAGTAAAGGGTCCTCCATACTACCCCTGTCTCTCGGTAGGGATGAAATGTGGCGGACTGGAAAGACGGTCGACATGCGCCAGATTGTGTCATTGTCCGTTGATGTTTTTGGTAGTGTTTGAGATGATATCCATCGTTATTCTTTTCCACTTCCACATAGGAATCTCTAGTTGTACCAGTAAGACGAATGGCTTTTGACATTCTGCTTTAACTCTAGAGCATGTTAAACACTTGCCAACATACTCAGCGATGATTGCCTTCATGTTAGGCCACCAATAGAGTTTATTTAGATCCTGATACATCTTGTCAGAACCTGGTGAATGGAATACTTTGATTTATGGACTCATCATATCAAGTCTATTCAGATACCAAATATTGGTAACTAACTTTGATTCTTGAACTCACATCGGGTTCCTTAGACGTATTTCAAATGACATTGACCATTCCTCATTAAGTTTTTTAGAGCTTGATGTTTTCATTCTTTGAGTGGCATCAGTTTGGAGCTTGAGATTTATGAGTAATCTGGATGAATAGTAATAACTAATGATCTAACATGGAGTGGTTTGATTCGTTCCTTCCGGCTTAAGGCATCTGCTACAATATTTGCCTTTCTAGGATGGTAGCGAATTTCACAATCATAATCTACAAGCTATTCTAGCCAACGGCGTTGTCTTATGTTCAACTCTTTTTGATCAAGGATATGTTGAAGACTTTTATGATCAGTAAACACAATTATAATTTTTGGTGCCATACAGAATAGTGTCTCTAAATTTAAGAGCAACACTACTGCAACCTAAATTCATGTCATGAGTGGTATAGTTTTCTTCATTAGGGCTTAAGTTGTCGGATGCATATTCAATAACCTTCTCTCGCTTGCATAACAACCGCACCTATACCTTGATGGGATGCATCACAATAAACAACAAAAATGTCATTCCTTCTGGTAATGCTAAGATTGGGAGCTTCACATAGCTTCTCTGTTTTAAGTAGTTTGAAAAAGCCGACTCTTGTTTCTCCCCAGGTATACTTCTTGTTTTTCTAGGTTAATTCAGTCAAAGACTTTGCAATCTTCAAGAAATCTTTAATAAATCACTGATAATAACCGACAAGTCCTAAGAATTGACGTATTTCTGTAAGTGTAGTAGGAGATGTCCAATTCTTAACTGCTTCAATCTTGCGGGGGACTCAACAGAAATCAACATGAAGTCCTTATTATCAATTAAGTCCAAGAAATTACCACGATACAAACCAAAAATCAGACTTGGAGAACTTGCATACAACTTCTCTTTCTTGAGTAATTCTAGGATTATTCTCAGATGATTTGCGTGTTCTTCTTTGTTACGAGAGTAGATAAGAATATCATCGATAAACACTATTACAAATTTATCCAAGTATGGTTATAGCACACACGGAATCCATGAATCCTGAATACAAACATGTGCGTTAGTTAAACCAAAATAGCATCACTGAAATTCATAATTTCGTTATCTTGTTCTGAAAGCATCTAAGGATAATCTTCATCCCTGACCCTCAGATTGATGATAGCCGATCTTAAGTCAAGTCTCAGTAGACACTCGAACCTTGAAGTTGGTCAAATAAGTCATCAATTCCTGGGTTAAAGAGTAACGATTCTTTACGGTAAAGTTTACTTCAATTCCCGATTAATCGAATACACATCCTGAAAGATTCGTCTTCTTTTTGACAAATAAACAATAGCTCGCCCAAGGCGAAGTACTTGGTCGAATAAAACCTCGATCTGATAACTCTTGAAGTTGGTTAGATAGTTCCTGCATTTCTGAAAGAGCAATCTAATAAGGTGCATGGGCATAGGTGTCGTTCCTGGGATTTAAAATCGATTTGGAATTCTACTTGTCGAATGGGAGTAAGCCAGGAATCTTTAGGAAAAACTTCTAGAATCTCTGACGACTATGGATTATCTTCTAGTCTGTCTCGTCTGACTTCTCTTCCATTACTTGGCGCTTCGAAAACTTAACAAAACCTCGGATATATATCTTTTCGGTTTTATATACAGGATATAGACTTATCGGATTTAACTTTGGTCACCTCGAATGATCTAGTTTCATCGTTAAATGTGATTGTGGATAACTTACTCGTCAATCAAATAATTATATGATGATACTTGAATAACCAATCCATAACCAATGACGATGTCGAAACTACCAATTTGATCAAGTAAAAAGATCAATTTTTGAAAGGGTGGTTTTTAACAAGGTAAGGGTTTGCACCTAAATAACGGTGTTTGACTTACTAGGTTTTCCGTCAAACCATTTTGATATAGTAAAAGGTAACTAATATAAAATGGTGAATATTGGCATTGAGGCACAGATAATTGGATTAAGAAGCTTTATCGGCCCAGAATCAAATAATACTCTAGCTAGATGTTTGTTTAGAAAGGAACATACCTGTGACTACGTTCGGGTCTTGATGAGCATTCCTATCCCTCAACATGTAGGCTCTTTCTGGGCATTGTTTTGAGTGGTGGTCTTTCGAACTGATTTGCAATAATGTCCTTTCTCTCCACAGCATGACAATACCTGTCACTGTACAGATTACTTCCAGAGGCTGGCCTTTGTTTTTGCAGTTTTGTCAGATGGCCCTACCTTGTTTACAATATTCACTTAACATTTGCAAGGTCCAGGTATGCATATTTTCTTACACAAGGGATAGTTTCTAATATACCCATTATTTTCAGTTGGAGTGACAACATAAGACCTGAAGGTTTCCTGTCTTCTGTTCTGTTGTGGTTGGTGATTATTGTAGCGGTTTGGTGTGTAGGTGTAACGGTATAGTTGTTTTAAAATTTATCTCTGTTTCAAACTTTCATTTGTGATTACTACTGATACTTGCATTGAAAGTGCTTTGTTTACCTGATCCATTAGCACTGGGCTATATTAATGGCTCTCTAGAGTTTGAGGTTTAGAGGCAGTAACATTCCGTTTAATACTTCGAGGCAATCCCTCGATGAAAACTTCCATCATTTCACATAATCTGCACAATAGTGGACACAAGTTGCCAATTTCCTGTAATCTTCTCATCATATGTCTTGAATCATTCCCCTTCACTACAGTTAATGGTAAATCGTCTTCTCTTCTGGACCTCAGTTCGGGGACAATACTTCTTTATCAAAAGCTTCTTAAATTCAACCCAGGTAATCTTATAAGCTTCTTCTATCCCAATATGGTTGGGCAAAAGAATTCCACCATATAGAGCTTCTTTCATTTAAATACCAGAGCAAACTTCATCCTTGCATCTTACGTATACAGGTTGCTATGGGAAAACCTTGATTCAGTTACGATCAAACCCAACGATAATGCAACAGCTCCTTCTGAACCTTTGAA
Organism: Tanacetum coccineum; assembly: GCA_026074375.1. Taxonomy (NCBI): domain Eukaryota; kingdom Viridiplantae; phylum Streptophyta; class Magnoliopsida; order Asterales; family Asteraceae; genus Tanacetum; species Tanacetum coccineum. The sequence goes on from BQNB010046538.1 coordinate 21,894, forward strand.
ATTGATAGGTTGGCAGCTCATGAACTCTTTGTAGCTACACTTTCTTGCTACAGGAGCTTCTCTTTCTTCGGTGTTCCTATTAGTATTTCACATTGCCATTGTTTCCACGTGGCTTCCAGAGCTGCGTAACACTGTCAGCAACTAGTTTCCTGATGGCAGCTTGAGTCAATGGCTGTGCTTCAGAATGTTGTGTCCTTTTGGGAGGCATTCTATCAACATAAGACAACACGTAATAAGAATGATATCACAATTCTTTCCTTAAAATGCTTAAGGTTCAAAAATAAACATTGTCACAATAGTGATATCATAGATACTTATTTGATATGGAAAACAAGCTCACGTTAGTCACAAAGCTAAGAATATAGTCTCAACGACTAGATGCTTAGAACTCCTCCATATGGATCTTTTTGGTCCATCTGCCGTACGAAGTTACGGAGGAAACCGTTACACCCTAGTCATAGTAGATGATTACTCTAGGTATACTTGAACTAGATTCCTTAAGGACAAAACTAAAGCTTTCGATCAATTCAAAATATTTAGTAGGCAAATTCAAAACCAATTAGGTTGTTCAATAGTGTCAATAAGAATCGACCACAGTAGAGAATTTGATAATGAGGTGCAATTTGGAGAGTTTTGTAATGCCAATGGTATTATACATAACTTCTTGGCTCCACGCACTCCTCAATCAAATGGCGTGGTCGAAAGGAAAAATAGAACACTTCAAGAAATGAGTAGGACTATGTTGAATGAGCAATCGTTGCCACAAAAATTTTGGTGTAACGCCGTAGATACTTCAACATACATTCTCAACCGAATTCTCATTAAAGCCATTCTTGGAAAAACACCTTACGAACTTTTAAGAGGTAGGAAACCAACATTAGATTATTTTAAAGTGTTTAGAAGCAAGTGCTTCAATTTGAACACCAAAGACTACCTTACCAAGTTTGACCCAAAGTCATACGAAGGTGTCTTTTTAGGTTATTCTCAAAATAGTAAAGCCCACATCATCCTAAACAAACACACTAGGAAAGTCGAAGAATCACTTAACGTGACATTCGATGAAACTCCTCCACCCTCTAAGACATCACCCTTGGGGGATGATGACTTAGATGAAGAAGAAGCAATTAAGGTCACCGAAAAGAAAAACCTAAAAAATGACATTGTGGGTGAAACTTTAGAGATTGATGAAATAGTTAACATTAAGGAATCTAGGAACCATCCATTAGAAAATGTCATAGGAAACCTCAACCAAAGAACCCTTAGGTCACAAGCCCAAAACCAAAGTAACTTCTTTCGTTTTATATCAACTATGGAACCTAAGAATGTGAATGAAGCGTTAGGAGATGAAAGTTGGATAGTCGCCATGCAAGAAGAATTAAATTAATTCATTGCTAATGACGTTTGGGAGTTAGTTCCACAACCTAGGAATATGATAATTTTAACACCCCTATTTTTGACATATAGCAGCGAAAGCTAATCTGGGGTATTACTTCATGGATCAACAGACATAATCATAGAAAACGACTCATAAAGAGACGCTTTGGAAAATTTAGTTATCATTCAATATCATATCAGAGTTTTACAAAGGAGGTCCCAAAATCTAGAAGAAAACATAAAGTTTGAATGATAACAAGTTTGGGCGTCCTCAAGTCCAATGTCACTACATGCCAAAGGTTGCTCAATTACCTGAGACAAACATGCTAAAAGGGTCAACACAAAGGTTGAGTGAAATTCATAGGTTTTCAGTTATAATAGTTGAGTATAAGTTCAATAGTGGGTTACGTTGTTATACACCCATAGTTTGTAATAATTGTAATTGCATTTACAATTATCATGGAAATAATCGAATACAAGTTATCATAGGTGGTAATAATTGCAACACATACAATTATCATAGAAAACAGTATTATTGCCCTAAGCTCATGACATCAATACGTTAACATGGAAATCACCATAGTGACATTGGTTGAGGAACAAATGTCCGCGTGGAAAGGTAACTTGTCAAGGTTACCCATTAAGTCAAATATAGTGTTATTGGTACCAAAAGTATAGGCACACCAACGGGAGTTGTCACACCCTGATAGATCTATCCACAATATTCGCGTTCACTCGCAAGTGATTAATGGTTCATGATTAAAAATATTGACAGTGGAAGGTACTTAGGCAATAATATATCTGAATAACATACAGTTGGAAAAACACTTGTATTTATGGTTTAAGCATGTATCCCCCTCGCGGGTTTATAAAGTATTCAAAAGATTTAAAATGAGAGGCTATGAACTCACCTTAACAGGGAAATCTGATTGATGGCAAAAGTATATGAAATGCAAGTAACCGCCTCGACACATATGTCAAGTCTTAGTGTGATTGTTTATGTTTTCAAAACTTTATAAAGTTTAACATACATCTTACTTTGATTTATTAAT
>BQNB010046538.1:27087-43640 GCA_026074375.1 Tanacetum coccineum
TACATGGGATAAATGATGCTATAAAATAGACGTTATTTGATGTCATCAAATATCCCCCCACTTGAATCCTACTTGTCCTCAAGTAGCCTTTAGAAGTTTATAAAAATGTATCCCTAAGGATATTTTCCGTTAAAGCATTTATTTGATCTATTACAAGTACACAACCAAACACCTCACAAAATAGGAAGATGAAAACACTCAAATCACTCAACTAATCTATGTGGTAACATGTAACTAATTCGCTTATTGCTCGGTCGTGACGAGTATTCTATCATAATCTTGGCAAGGATACACATCTCCACCGCTAAAGCTAAGGAGTAACAAGTTTATAAAGGTAAATATGGGTTTATATGAGAAGGCTTAGGGTTGATTACTCTAACTAATCTTTATCGATACCAATATTCTAGGAGGGCGACAAAGACCACACATACACACCCGTAACGACGGGATAGACACATGTGACTGCTCACTCCCACCTCGAATAAGCTAAAGAGTAGGAATAGTAGAGTAATATAGGGTATGGATCTTCTAACTTTCACCAATAGTAATAAACCAACAAGGCAGCTGAGACATGCATACATGGCCGTAACGACAGAATAGACATGCACGCTCGATCACATCCTCATTCGCATAAAACCCATGGTTAATGATTAGGAAAGGGAAATAAATTGTTGTTAAATAAAAATTACGAAACAAATAGATTAAGTCTAAAATACAAGTTGCTAGACACTTTTTCCCGACCGTTATCATGATAAAGACACAACTATTTACAACGTCTTGATCATAGATCAAAAACAACAACCTAAGTTGGCGTTCCCGTAACGGTCAACTTCCCAAACATCCTAAACTTTACATACTTTACAAGGCAAGTGGCGATATCTTCCACTTTATACAATACTCTACATCGTCGATTTGTATCAACGAATAATCGATCCTTCGTGTAAATTCCTTCGGTAGTTGCGAAACGATTATCTTTAAACTTTTCCTTCTCTTTTTTGGATTTTTCTAATTTTTTCAATTTTTTGCTAACACTATACTACGAAACTCGGTGTAGTTTCACCATCTTCACGATCATAATAATTCCGGATAATTCCTTCGATAATTCCTTCATTCTTCGGACGTACCATTAATTGCGATGGTAGTAAAAATACATGAGTTTTGACTATAATATACATTCCCATTTGCGATGTGCAAATTTCTTCCAACCGTACCAAAGATAGAAATTTTTTGACACAAGACTCGGGAAATACAAACTTTACACTTTAAGCAACTAGCAACTGTAAAATAAACTTAATCTAACAGGGTAGGCTAAGGTGTAAAGGTGTAACGAAACAAATAATTGGTGTAGTTCCTAAATGATTGGCTCTACGGGTTGTTCTAGGAGTATCTTACTCTTAAAGTGAGAGTAAACAAAGGGTTTATATGGGGGTTAACTAACCAGTGTAGTTAGTTAATAAGCAACATGTAAAGGCGATTTGGGTGTAATCCTAAAATTTACCAATTTAAACAAGTTACTCCATCTAAATCCATAGTACTTATCACTGCAGTCTCGAATAGATATACCAAGCCAAGTTCTAAAGTCTACAACATCACCAGCACACTCATATTTTATGGAATTTGGGTAAACATTTAGAAACGGATAAGGTTAAATCCTCACAATATCTATCAAGGGTTATTGTGTGCGGGTTATGTAACATGTAATTTCACAAGTAAATTTGAGAATAATTTTAAATTTGAGCATAATTTAAGCATTTTAGTGTGAAAATTAGGACAAGTAAACATTCTAATTCCATCCCCCCACTTGAATTATACAACGTCCTCGTTGTATAGATAAAACATTAAATACGAGAATTAAAAAGAATTAGAATGAGAAACTCCCCTGATATTTGCTCGGTAGATTCTCCATGTTGAGTTTATTAGCAAGATTTGTGTTGAACAACCGTCTTGAAGTTTCAAGACTCCAACACTTTAAGATCTTCAGATTTGTAAATTCTCCACAAATATTCGTCGATATTTCCTTGCTTCCAAGGTCCTATATAAAATATAGGAAAAACATGTGCATTCCTATCTTGGTACCTACGGTTAATTTAAACTAAACTAAACAAACTAAATACAGGTCAGTCTGGTGAATACGTCGTATCATGTGCATGAATACGCCGTATTGCCAGAACTGACAATAATGTTTTTAAAGTGCATAAAAAGTAAAGACTGATAACGTCCAGACAATTAATACACCGTATGGTATGGAGCGGATACGTCGTATTAATGTCTAGGAAGACAGACTCGATAAAATTAAATAACAATCCGGGTTGTCTCTTGGGAAGCACTTTTGTTTACAACGAAGTCTTGAAGTTAGACTTTTCTTCAGCTTCTCACTCGGTGCGCGTAACCATCCATCCTTCGTCCATTATCCAAAAGATTTCCTGGTAAGCTCGGCACGCCTCTTCACTTGTGATTGTAGGATTGTCGTATTCGTTTTCTTTTACGGTAACATATTCTTCTTCATCTTTGAACGAATATTTGATCATCTTGTATCTTTTTATTGGCAAACCGGCACCTCGCTAGTTTTGATACTACATAACTCATGTCATTCTTCATCATAATTATGGTAGTAAATCTCATGGCTCTTCCATCTTTTCCAACAATCATTGCCTGATTCATCATCACTGATCAAGCCCTTCATGATAGCTTTATTCCTCAAGGCTTCGTTTTTTAGTTTGCTATCTTCCAGAGCCTCATACCATTCAAAGTCTTGGTAATGGAGCGAGTTTCCAATATGGTAAGCTCCGGGCAAATTTCCTCCATTACAATAACCATCCTCTCTCCAACTACAGGTTGGCCATTCCGAACATCTACTTTTATCATTGAAAGGCATGCAAGTATGTTTGACTGGTTTTGGTTCCTTCTATATTCCATTATCAAGCCATGGTTTGTCATACACCCATGGTACATTCTCGTTCCATTCGTAAATCCAATCGTCTTTGTAATCTTCATAGGTTTTAAACCACATAATATCCTTTGTAAGTAAGTCCGGATCTACTTTGAGAAGGTAATTAAATTCAATGAATGCCAAACAGAGAGGTGTCTCGTAGTAAAAAATGTCAGTTCCTATCTTAAAAATTTCGGCGGTTTCTTCCTTATCACTCCAATATTCTTCAAGATCAGAAGATTCATCATCAGATACCTCAATTTCATCGCCGCCCATTTTCCAGTAATCCCACAAAGCTCCTTTTGTGAATATATCCATCGTTTTATAGTTTATGAACTTTGTAGCCAACCAGCCTTTGAATCTTGGATTGGTTGGGTCCCATTTTATTATGGGAGTATTATTTCCCTCGATGCGAGAAGGCGGGTAGTATTTTCCAAAAAAATTAGCAGTTAAGTCGACCCAACAAGTGATTGATTCTTTGGTTTTATCAAACCATCTCCATGCACCTCTAGCCAATGAGATTCACTAGTACAAAAAGTGGATTTGGTCACACATGGGCAAAATGGAACGGCTACACATTCACATATTTATGTGGCTAAAGGTACCAAAATAGACAACATTTACTAATTAGCCACACATGAAAATTTCGATTGTGTGACCATTAGAACTGTATTGCCACACATTCGAACATTATGTGGCTAAAGGTAACTGGTAATATTATTTAGCCACATATGAATTTGGAACGCGTGACAAATACAAGTAAGCTTGAAGCATTAGTCACGATATACATATAAATAGTGACAAATATATGTCACACACTTGAACAATGTGACCAAATTGGCATATATGGGCACATGAAGTAATTTTTTATGTGTCTAAATCATACAGTCAAGTTCTGTCACACATTATTTAAGGGTGACTGCTATCTTTTGCTAATTATTTAGCCACATATGAATTTGGGACGCGTGGCAAATGAAAAGTAAGGTTGAATCATTAGTCACGATATACATATAAATAGTGACAAATATATGTCACAAACTTGAACACTGTGACCAAATGTCATATATGGTCACACTAAACGTTTTGTCATACATTATTTAAGTGTAGCCAAAATCCAGTACATATGGTCACATAACTTAATATGTGTGTTTAAAGTTTAGTTTGTGTTAGCTTTCCAAAAGCTAATGTGTATAGTCACATTTACTTTTAGCACGATCATGTGACTATATGCCTTTACAATAGACATAACACATCACAAGTGTGTGACTAAATTATGTTTATGGCCACATTTAAGGTGATTATATGTGACTAATATATTCATAACAGTCACATCGTGAAGTATTCATGTAGCTATTATTTAGAACAAAATGTAAAATCGGTCATCATTAAGTTTCATGCTTTGTGTGACTAAATATTACAAAAGGCCACACAAACATAAAATTCACGTGACCATTGGATGATCAATAGTCACACAAAATACACATTTCTTTACTTTAAACAACATATGGTCACACTTATTAACACTTTTGGTCACATATTACAAAAGGTCATATAAACATAGAATTCATGTGGCTATTGGATGATCAATAGTCACCCAAAATACACATTTTTTTGCTTTAAACAGCATATGGTCACACTTATTAACACTTTTGGTCACTTCAAGCTTAATTGTATGTTACCAAATACAAAATAAACATGCTATGTGTGACTAAATATTACAAAAGGCCACACGAACATAAAATTCATGTGGTCATTAGATGATCATTAGTCATACAAAATACATATTTTTTCACTTTAAACAGCATATGGTCACACTTATTAACACTTTTGGCCACTTTATGCTTAATTGTATGTGACTAAATACCTAAAATAAACATGCTTTGTGTGACTAAATATTACAAAAGGCCACACAAACATAAACTTAATGTGGCTATTAGATGATCAATAGTCACACAAAATACATATTTCTTCTCTTTAAACATCATATGGTCACACTTATTAACACTTTTGGTCACTTTATGCTTAATTGTATGTGACTAAATAACCAAAAAAACATGCTTTGTGTGACTAAATATTAGAAAAGGTCACACAAACATTAAATTCATATGGCCATTGGATGATCAATAGTCACACAAAATACACATTTCTTTATTTTAAATAGTATATGGTCACACTTATTAACACTTTTGGTCATTTTATCCAGTACATATGGTCACATAACTTAATATATGTATTTAAAGTTTAGTTTGTGTTAGCTTGCCAAAAGCTAATGTGTATAGTCACATTTACTTCTAGCATGATCATGTGACTATATGCCTTTACACTAGCCACAACATATCACAAATGTGTGACTAAATTATGTTTATGGCCACATTTAAGGTGATTATATGTGACCAATATATTCATAACAGTCACATCGTGAAGTATTCATGTGGCTATTATTTAGAGCAAAATTTGAAATCGGTTATCATTAAATTTCATATTAGTCACATTGAGTGTTTGTGTGTCTAAGTTCATAATGTCATAATGTTATCCCAAAAGCTTAATCCATTTCACAACATAAGCTATACCAATAAGCAAAATAAAGATAGAAAAGAGATAAGGAAACATTCCAGGGTTGTCCTCCAGGGAAGCACTTTTGTTTTACAGCGATGTCTTTAAGTTAGCCTGTTCTTCAGCTTCTCTTCACCATTCCATCTCACATACGCTAATGTGTCTGCATGTAAGCCATTCTTCCGTCCTCTCATCTCTAATGTAATCGGGTCCTAAGTTCAAGACTCCTTTGTAGAACCCCTTAATCTTTTGGTATGGATGCGAGATTCTATTTTTCTTATCTTCATCACTTTCCGTCAGAATGGTGGGATCTTGTTGCATAGGCTCTAATAGTGTGGTGTTTAAACCTCGAAAATGATCACACATTTGGTAAGTTACTTCTTCATTATTTCATTTGTAAATGGTAATCATTCCTTCGAACCGTCTTGCTTTAATCCCAACTTCTCTTAAAAATGGTTCACACCAAAAATAACATCGCCCATTCCTTCATCACGATAAGCATCTATATTTTCTAAAACTGCAAAATCCGTCACAATAGAAAAGGTTCCAACAAAAACAGGCACATTCATTAGAGCTCCTATAACATTATTCCCTTTGTTACACTTCTTAATCTTTCATTATAGATTATGAAAACTTTTTTGGACATCACATTGACACACAATAATAGGAAGAAATTAGCGTGTGTAAATTCAAATCCTATAATGCATGAAAACTTTAAGTTGTGAGCACAATCTATATGGATCTTCTTATCATAGTCACAATAACTAGGGTAATCATCAATTCTAGTATCAAGTTCATCATCCCTAGTTATAAATCCCTCAATTACCTCACCTTCCTCAATGGTGGGCATCAAATCGTCACCTTGATTCCTTCTAAGCTTAGATGGTTCATTTAGATCATTTAATTCGATGTAATCTCCATTCAAAGGGTCTAATGATCTATTAATCACCAAAGTCTCTCCCATAAGCCTAGCTTCTAAATCAAGTTCCATTCTTTCTCTTAAACTTAGCATGTAGACCCTCTTAATTAAACTACTAGCAAGTTTAACACTTTTGAAAATAATTCTTTCTTCCTTAATCCTTAAAGTAATCTTTCATTTGTAAACATTAATCTTAGCACGGGTGGTAGACAAAAATGGTCTTTCGAGGATCAAGGGCACTTTGATATCCTCAGGCGTATCTAGAATTATAAAGTCTACTGGGAAAACAAATTTACCAATACCTACTAGCACGTTTTCAGCTATTCCTTTTGGATATTTCACTATCCTGTCTGCTAATTCAACTGTCAACTTAGTGTGAGCTAATTCGCCTTATCCTAAGTTAAGGTAGGTCGAGAGAGGCATAACACTAACGCTAGCTCCTAAGTCAACAAGGGCATTATCAAAGCAAGCATTATTAATAAAGCAAGGTAAAGTGAAACTCCCTGGGTCTTTCTCCTTTTGGGGTATGAAATTATTGATTTGTGAAGCTTTAGAGTAAGCTTCCGAGAATTGTGGTTCATATGATCCCTTTTTTTCTTCATAGTAGTATCCATTCAAACGATTTAGAAATGAAATCGTCATTTGTCTTGTTTCGTACATCAGTGTACGGTTCTGTCCAGTGTATACGGCGTATTGGGAGGATCTAATACGACGTATCGGGTATGAATCAGCTTCAATAGTAGTCGAAATCGACTTGACTTGATATCTCGGGTTCGCTTCAGTACAGCTAGGTAGACTTCCAAATCCTCTTTCCTGTAGTACCTTGCTTATTTGCCCGATTTGAATCTCCAAAGTCTTAATCGATGCTCTTTGGTTTCAAATGGCAGCATCCGTCGAAGCTCGAATTTCTTTAATCAAATTTGAGTTTTCTTTATGTCTTTTTGAGTTTTCTTTATAGGCAAAATTTGGCACTGTTCACCGGTTCATGCAGTTTCTTTCTTAAAAGGTTCCGGCCACTGTAAAGCCAGAGAATTGGGTGACTGACAGTGAAAATTTGAATTTTGAAGCCCAAATCTCCTAAAATCTTGTGTAATCTTCTAAGATTTTGTGTAATCTTGTAAGATTTGGTTAAGATATGGAAAGATTATGTTGATGTCATGCATGATGTAAAAATATAAATAAAATTTACATAACTTAAAAAATAAAAATATAAGTAACTTTGTATAATATGTATTTATGATGTCTGATAGATAATATAAGTTAGAAAGACTATTTGTATAAAAATTGTGTAACATTTCTCAATTTTAGGTCATTTTACAACTCCTATTATTCGTCACTATTTATTTTTGTCCGATACGCGTTTACTTTTAATTTAACTTCTAAACTAAATCGCAGATTAAAAATAATCATTTAACGTAGACGGTCACCAAATAAATTAAGGTTTACGTCAAACAAGTGTCATATAATTATTAAGAAGATAATTATTCATACTTGGGTATTTATTTTATGGTCACGTATAAAAGGCTTTCGTTTCGTCAATAAAATACATGTAGACACACTTGGAAATACTAGACTTACCTAGACTCAAACCAACACCCACTTTTAAACCTTAAACACAAAATTTATTCAAATCTTGTGTTATTAAGCCATTTGGCTAAATATGGGTAACATAAATCAACTAGCAAATCTTTGTTTTATTCTCCAAAGTACATGTACAATCCTAGGTAATTAAGGAAGGTACTAGTTGTTCCAAATTAGCCAAATTAATCCCTCTCTTTGCTCTCTTTGATTCCACGGCTAGAAACAAGAATCCACACACACAAAATTTCCTAGAAAATCTCTTAATGATCCCTAAGTACTTGTACAACCTAAACTTAATTAAAACTTATATAATGTCCCTAGTCAATGCTTATATGCACATGGATTAAAAACCTTTTTTTTTGGTTATTTCTCTGATACCAGCGGGCTCACAACAACATACATGCATCATAAGATTTTCCATAATCTTGGTAAATCTTGTACCAAAATCTTATAACTAAGACATGTACTTAGTAATATTAACAAAACCATATGTGATTAACTAGAAACCACAAAACCACTAAGACTAGGGCACAATTTGGTTGTTTGAGGGACTAGGAGATGTAACTAGATATCTTGCCTATAAATACTCACTCATATTTACCATTTAGCACTCTTACAACTCACAAACACTCAAACAAATAAAACATTGTCTTTCTCTCTTGTCTCGGGTCACAAACCGCAAACAAACATCTTCATTAATTCATTCGAACCCATAAACACTACTAAGTTGTCATACGAGTGCACAAGGAGGAACACGAGCCAAGGTTGAGTCATTTGATGAGCTTTAAAGCTTAGGGTTGGCGTACATTGGGTTATACGATCGTGTATGCATTTGGGTTGCCATTCTATTCGTTCATACACACATTCAAGATGCTAGGACTTTTGTAAGTCGCGTTTCTAAGCTTACATGTTCATGTCAATACATTTCTTTCTTTGTTTGCTAGTCATTCGAGTCACGTTAGTTTGTAATTAACAAACTAACGTGAGCTCGTGCAAAGCATGCATGTTATACGCATGTACATATGTATATTATACTTGTGTGGTGCTAAAACGATGTTAACATATATGAAGATGAAGCTTATCAAGACAAGGGCCTATAAGGTTTTCATCAACAACGATTTACACAAAACCTATACGTAAACTTTTCACATAAACTAGATGGCTTGACTTAGGAACGTGTATACGAAATTGTTTAACGATTGCATGTGATAAATCGGGATTAAGGTACTTAAACGAGGGCTTAAAGGCTTATCAAACCCAAATGAAACTCCACCAAGCCTTAGCGAGGCCCAAGACGGGCCCAATAGTCAAATATAAGATTATACAGCTTATTAGCAAGCCTACTCAGCTTATGGGCTTATTAGGAAGCTTAGAAGGCCAATGGACCCAAGTGTGAGGCCTATACACCCTTAAAACCCTTACTGGGCCTTAATGGACCCATCAAGCCTACGTATGACTCAAACATGCCCAACAGGCAATCGGTGGGGTCCACACTTATTAATAAGCACCGTTGTGTTTTGAGAGGTCTGGTGTGCTTATTGAACTTAATATGGACCCTAACCTAGTGTAAACATAACCGGACCCTTAACGGGCTTGATAGCCCATTACCATGACCAATGAAAGCTCATAAGCCATAAATAAGCTTAGACAGCTTATTTGTGAGCTTAAGCAGCTTATAGGACTCATAATAACTTTTTTAAAAAGCTTATGGACCTTTAGAGGATGTGAGTACAAAAAGATTAAAGGGCTCGTATCGAATCTTGATGGACTCAAAAAGGGTGGCCTCCATTAACGAGGCGTATTAGCTTTTTGAATAAGCCCATACAGAACTGAAAACAGATTATTATTAATCATAGTGCTTAATGAGATAAGAAAATAAGTTGGATCATGTAGTGAAACCCCAATGGACCTTTAAAAACATTTCGGGTTAAGGTTGATGGGCTAACGAGCCCAACAAGCTCGAATAAGCTCAAATAAGCTCACCCGAGCTTATTTTTTAGCCAAACAGTCTCACATAAGCTTATATAAGCCAAATGAGTGCTTATGTGCTTTTGGAATCTTAAATGGACCATTCATTAGCTTAATGGACTTTTACGAGTCCAATAAGGCCCAATAAGCCAAAGTAGTCAACAAGTTATTTATAAGCTGACCCAGCTTATATGGCTTATTGGAGTCCATTAAAACCAAATGCCACTTGCTAGAACTTAATTGGACTTAAAATGTGACTTTTTTAAGTTAAAGGACTAAAAGTGCAAACTTGTAAACTTGGGGGGTTAAACTGTCAAAACAGTTTTTTTATAAATTCTAGGGGCTTGTTGTTTGTCTTGACATTTCTGAAACTTAAGAGGCTGTTTGAAACATATAAGAGCTAAGGTGTAATTATGGAACTAGGGTTTAAAGGGTAAATGTATATGTTTCAGAAACATAGAGACTGTTTTAGTAATATAGAAAATTAAGGGTGATTTCCTATGAACAATGGCGGATTTTTAATAACCACTTAACATACCAGACGAGTTATATATTTACCGGATATTATACGAGTTAAACCACGACTTAATAAATATATATATTTATTAATAACGTTTATACATATATTTGAACGTGTGTAATCGTATATTTTCCCAAGAGCCATCAAGTAAATACAAATACAATAAACATGTGCACCACCACACAAGTGATAACAATATATATAAACTAGCAATTTATTGTAGTTTATGCATTGAGTCGTTAGCCTAAACTTGTAGACTAAGACTGGCCGTATTTACTTAGGTATTTGACGGTGTGATTCATTCGCCATACTTGGATATATTTATCATTTTCAGAGGACTATTTACTAAGGTGAGTTCAATAGCCTATTTTATATTATTTAAAAGATTTACATCTTTGGGGTGAGAACATGCTTTGTTTTACAAATTGGACGCAAGTGTACATTTTATACTATGATTACGTGTTTGCCTAAGTAGCGATAACCCACTGAGCCCTTTATCATGAACTGTCAATTACTAGATTATGAGCGCGAATGTTATAAATAGATCTATTTGGGATTGACATCCCCGTTTGGGTGAGTAGAGTCATTGTGTCGGTTTGCGGATAGAAACGTTTTTTTACATTGTCGGATTTGGATGTTTACGGGGTTTTTAGAAATCATTCATGGGCAATGCTGGCAATTTATTGCATTTATACATGTCGAGCTTCAGTTTCATGAGCTTAGGAAAACGTAATTACTTTGTATGATGTTTGCATTAGTTGCTTAATCATACACTTGGAAATCTTGCGGTCCTACAATTTATATACACAAACCTATGAAATTCACCAACTTTATGTTGACGTTTTAAGCATGTTTTCTTAGGTCAATAAGGCACGAGGTGCTCAGATACATTGGGGGTCACTTTTGGAGAAAGTCAATACTAAAGATTTGGGTCGTATTACATTTTGGGAACATTTGTTATAAACCAAAATCTTTACTTATATTGTCGAACAATTCGAAGCCATGAGCTTATGTAATGAACAAGTATTTTGTTAATCCAATGTATCCTTTTTAAAATGACACGTTTAGTGGTCGTTCTCATATCTTGTGCTATTGATCTATGAAGTAACGCCCTCAGATATTCAACATTTCGCTGCTACCCAGATTTGGGGGTGTTACAAATTGCACATTCTATTTTCTACTTATAACAATTTTATGATTTTTATCGACAAAACAGACGAGGATCGTAAAATAGAAATAAACGTTTTTATGGCTTATTTATATTAACAAACCACTTCCGTAAGCCTAAAAAGAGTAACGTTTGTAAAAGAAGGACAAAACGAAGTCCTCTAAAATTCAGGGGTTGACGCGCTGGGTGACACGCCAGCACGCCACCAGCGCGTCAAGAGTCTGAATAAAAACGGGGTTTCGTAAAATCACTTTGTTAAACCCATAGCTCCTCAAACTCGTTTTGCAAACACTCGAGGTACCCAAACACCTATTACAAGAATGGAAACCACCAAACAAGGATATCACCTAGTTTCACGTAATGGACTTGGATACACTCAAACTCTAGTCGACCAAAGACCTCTATTACTCACTCCTAATATGAGACTTCCTAGCTCATATAACCGAATACCTTCTTTTCAAAGTAACCACTATTTGAGAAGAAGAATTTTTTATAATAATCAAAGGTCTTCGTCTTATAAACACAACACCCAAATCATAAACTAAAAACACCTTGGTACGTGGGATCAAACTTTCAAAACCACCATGATTTTCAAAACAATCTGTTATCCCATGTTATATCCAACAGAAATTATTATATACGGCACCAAATAAAGCAAGAATTAAGAATAATCTTAGAGAGAAAGTATAGGAGAGAGAAACAACTAGAATAGAGAGAATGAGTGAGTTACAAAGAGAGAATATGTAACCAACACCCTCTCCATGTGTGTGAGTGGGTTCTTTTATACCCTTGAGCCTACGTGCATGAGGGCTTATCTACTTGGGCCTGGGCTGGCTAAAACTTGGGCGTTGAGCCCAAAACACAAAACAAATCTATAGATTACATCCAAAGGACGTTTGAACCCGACTAGCCTATTACAATACAAGACCTAGTTTGACTTTCTAAGACCGATAACATTCTTGTTTTGACTTAATACTAATTAAGGCTAACAATCTCCTCCAATGTTGAGGTCTCTTTCTTCAAACTCCTCGTGTAACCCGATGATATTGAAGATATGAGTTTGACGTTTATGCTTTACCTTGTTAGGTACTCTTGTCTTGTTTGTAATGGCTTTGTTCATTCATGCTTTGTGATCTTGATTTTGAGCCTTTATCTTTTTGACTTTGAGTTCTTGAGATCGTTATCTTGCATCATCTCCTTGACTTGAATCATCTTGATTTGACTTCCTTGATCAACTTGTGCTCTTGACCAACATGCTCATACTTGTTACATTCTTGTTTGACATATATGATTATAAGTCTAACAATCTTCCCAAAATACGATTCTTTAATTGACTTTGAGGCTCTTTGATGATGGGGAAGTTTAGAATCAACTATCTTGATGTTGAACGATTGACTTTGAAAGCTTGAGTATGAGCATGTGGTTTATGAATCCGACTTCGCTGGAATGAGGCTGCAACACCGTCGTCTAAACCTGAAATAAGACAGTTAGCAATAAAAGATGAATATGGCTTTGTCATTCATCTTGAGTTCGGTTGCATTAACCTCCGGTTTCCCGTTTTATAGTATAAATACTATACCTATGATCAGGTAGATTCAAAGAATCTCCTTGACAGGGTTTCCAGCTCAAAGCGTAGGATCTTCTAACACAGATGTATTAGATTCACCATGCTTGCTAGTTCTTATTACCGGAACGTCTCAAAGCAGACAACACGGTAAGAGTGAATCAGATAGTTACTATCTTTCTGATTAAGTCGTCAATTCATTTACTGGACTAAAATTGATATCCAGTTATCACAAGCTTGATTCATATAGAATCTTGCAAGTCACCTACCAAGAGCTTGTTTGATGTTGGCTCAAGCAGGATTTCCATCTTCACTGTGAATACTTAAGTATCACTCGGATGTTCTGGCAAGATCTCAAGGATAATGTGTAGGACTCTTTGTTACAACTTGTGAACTTTATGGTGTTCAGCAAGAGTATTTTGACATTGTGTCCTAATGAGATTTATAATTTGATCTCTTCTGGCTCTAGACTCGATTTGTGCACTTTGGTTTTAGTAATCGAAGGCTGGAGCAGACTGCCACCTATTCAATATTAACAATCTCAGAGTGAGATGTCAATAGATAACGTGTGTATCTCTGTGACAAATGAGACAAGTTTCTTTTGAGAGAAACCTGAATGGCTAGGAAGGGTTGTGCATTGCATCACTGGGTCCATGACGACTTTCTTCAATATCAACAATCATCATTGTGATTTTGATAGATTATGTATTGACCCGGTTTCTGCCTAAGTTGTTTGGAGGGCTTCTTTCTTTTCACCCTTTATCCATACATTTCTTTTTCATTCTTCAACCCCTTCAATGCTTACCAAGACGTCATTACTAACACCTTGTTGTGATTGTTCCAGTGTTAGCTCAATCTTAGTCGGCATTTTTCCCTTATACACATTCATCTCCAATCATACCTAAGGACTGCTATTTCTAACTATGGAGTGTCCTTGGGTAGATCCCTCCGGTTCTGGTTGGATCGTAGGACTTATACCTAACCTAACCACCTTATGACTTCAGAATCATCGTGAAATTAATAGGTTGTTGGGTATGAGATCGAACCATAAAACCATTTTCTGACATTGTTATTTTCAAATACTCCCCCTACACATGTGCTCCGAGATTCGAAATTGTTTAGCACATGAAGGACAGAGTTGCACTTAGAGTCTTAAAGATCACATTCTTCTATATCATATTTTAATTACAATTTTCTCCCCTTATTTTAAATAATAAAACACTTAGTATTTGAAATACCAATTGATTAAAATTTGACATGAAAAATTCCATGGGGAGAAAAATTATACCATGATATTGCATGAATTCAGATTCCGATAGCTCCCCCTCAGAAATTAATTTACATAAAATGACATTCTACGTACTGCAATTCTTTGAAAATTATTCGAGGAAGGGAGTGTTGAACACACAATTTTAACAAATACCACTATTTATGGAAAAAGACCACAAATTATATTGTAGAAAATTTTGACATTGAAAGTTCTTTTTGAAAAATTGTGTTCAACGATTTTAAAACCATGATAGAAGACTTCTCTTCTATGATAGAGTAAGCGCACTGAAGCGTACACTTCCCTATTACATTCGGGACCGAGTTATGCACTGAAATGTACATAAGTCATTGAGAAAAAGGAGTGTTGAACACACAATTTTAACAAATACCACTTTTTATGGAAAAATACCACAAATTATATTCTAGATAATTTGACATTGAAAGTTCTTTTTGAAAAATTGTGTTCAACATTTTTTTAAAAACATGATAGAATACTTCTCTTCAATTTTTAGAGTAAGCGCACTGAAGCGTACACTTCCCTATTACATTCGGGACCGAGTTATGCACTGAAATGTACATAAGTCATTGAGAAGAATTTAGAAATGACATGTTTTGAAAGCATTTGAAACTCTCGCTCGAACTTCATTTACACGCCCGTGTCGATGTTAATCAACATTTCTAGGTACGTAAATGTTATCGATTCCAAGAGACATGTCGAGAAGATTCTTTTTGGTATTTTTGAAAATTTTCTGATTTTATATTTTGTTTTTCTAGGTTTTATATTTTTCTATTTTCTTTTTGTTGGTTTTATATTTTTGTATTTTCTTTTTCAAAAAAAAATTTATAAATCAAAAATAAAGAGAGAAAAAATATTTACAAATTGATGTTTGATGGATCAAGCATATTCAATTACCAGAACCTCCAGTTCACATGGAGTCAAACATCTCATACCGAGTCGTCTGACAAGATACTTAAACCTATCTTCCGATAAAGCTTTAGTAAACAAGTCAGCTAACTGGTATTCATTCCGACAAAGAATAATTCAACAATAACTTTTTCAACCTGTTCCTTTATGAAGTGATATCTGACATCGGTGTGCTTGGTACGGGAATGTTGAACTGGATTGAACGAGATGGCTATGGCTGCCTTTGAGTCACAATACATAGGTATTTTATCAAAGTGAAATCCATAATCTGTGAGCTGAGTTCTCAACCATAGAACTTAAGCGCATCACGCAGATAAAGACACATACTCGGCTTCTGCTGAAGACATTAAAGTGAAGTCCTGCTTTTTGGACGACCAACTGACTAACTTATCACCACCTATAAATTGTATGCCACCAGATATGCTCTTTCGTGAATCGAGACAGCCCGCGTGATCCGAATTTGAAAATTCAAAACCGGTGTCATTCGGATACCAAAGACCCATGTTAATGGAATCTTTAAACATCAAAATTTATTTGACCCGTTTTCTAACCTTTTTTTACCCGTTTGACCTGTTATAATACAAATTAACCCAATTCGACCCATTCATAGATAAACGGGTTAGAAAGGGCACATCTAGTTAATAAATTATTAATCACTCACGCACCTGCAACGGAATCAATTCCTAGCATTCGTGCAAGCTCTAACTTCTTATAAATTGTGTAATGTGGTACTTTGCGCTCTTGCGCAATAGCCCGTACCTCACGCGTTGTGTATTTTTTCATATTGAGATCCCCTTGTTGAAAAATAGGTTAAAGATGAAGATGATAGAAACTGCCACAACTAAACACGCGTAATAGAACAACTATATAGCAAACAAAATTCTCATCAACATATTCACGCCATACTACTGCCAAAAATAACTTCAGCAACAATATATTTGATAACTAATCGGAAAGCTCAAAGTGAAACTAACATATTCGTGTCTGAATTTATAATTAAAGTGGTAAAAGTAAAACAGTGAGAGTGTGAGACTAATAATTTAACGTATAACCGTCAATTAATGTGGTATAAGCATGTGGGTTTTAGCATTGAAAAGTCACTCTACTTTTACAAAATATCTAATTCAGTCACTATACTAATTTTTTTTTTAAAACCA
>BQNB010046539.1:1228-34135 GCA_026074375.1 Tanacetum coccineum
TATCCATGTCACTTGCTCTTCCCTGCATCCTCCTCTTGATTCTCAACCACAGTCTTCGTCTTAGCCGGATCACGCTCGGCCCTGTTCTTGATTGCATTGACAATAATTGAAATCCTTGTTTGCTCATCATTCTCGGTCTCAAACTTGTAAGCCAAATCAAACATCTTTTGTGCATAGACATTCAACTCATGCAACAGAATCTTGGTAGCAATTTTGAACCTCGTGCACCTCAGCAACAAAACCTGCTCATCTAATTATGCACACAAACCAACATCTCATTGTGCGACAAGTTTACCGACGTAAGACTCCAAATGGATCATCATGAATACTCTGCAATCTGAATGATTCCTTCTAGTATCCATTTCAACTTTGGAATGCGTTCTTTCACTTAACAATAGCAGCATGTTTGGGATGATTGTAGTTTTTCAGATGCCTGGAAAAAAACTTTTTCTACAAAAAAAGAAAAAGAAAAACAAAGTAAAAAACTATACATATATCAAATATAAGAAACATCAAAATCACATGTGATTTTCAATAAAACTTACCAGAGTTTTACAAACTACCTTGTACTTTGAGTTATAGGTCTCTCCATAATCACTATTATCAAGTATGATCATTGATGTTTGCTTCTTAATGTGGAAAACAACCACATAAAAATGACCAGAAGCACAAATAGGAAAAAAACGCCTAAAAAATTACTTAAAATATCAATTCAAACTTATGCAAAATTATATTTGTAATGGAATAAGAATTTACCAAATCAACTTCAGAAAGAGAAATAAAAGAAACATCATGTTTAAACTGAGCTGAAATCTTAGCTGAAAACACTTTCCACTGCTCTTTTTCATCAATAGTCTCTTCGATAATAGATTGTGTCTGTGTTAAACAAAAAAATTATCAATAAAAACAATCATCAATAAAAATTTGAAAAAGTTGATTAAAAACATACAATACAACCGGTTGGAAAAAAATCCTTCTTGGTGACGGAGAACCTCTAACTAATTCTTCATGATTCAAGATTGCTACCCAACAGTCAATAACATTGGCATCTATTCACAATCTTGGTGCCAACGTCTCCATGTTCAAATGTACAGATGATAACTCATGACCAGAACGAGTTTGAAAATCAGTTTCACTAAATTTGAAAAAAAATGAATTAGAAGAATCACATATGATTATTGGAAAACCATATATGATTACTGTAAAATCACATGTGATTCTACAATTTTAGTTTATGTAAAAGATGAAAAATAAATGGAACTGAACTTACAACATATCGCCTTACATTGCGAACAAGCTATTACCTAACACAAACGCTAGCCTCTTAATAAGAGGAATAACTTTTGTCTTCTTATTCATATAAGGAGATGTCAGGTAAGAAGATGGCTTAACAAATCTTTTCTTAGGAGATGAACGAGTAACCACTCGTTGAGGAGTCTGAGGACACACCACGTTAACCGGCTGAACAGCCCGAGGCCACACAAACAAATCCTCCTGGCATAACAATTTTTTAGTTAGATCATAATATGCATCGTAAAATTCAACCTAATCGATAATTTTTAGTTAGATCATAAAAGAACAAATTATAAAATTCAAAAAGGTAAAACAAAGACGCCAACCCATTCGCTATTTGTTTCAATCCACTGTGTGAAAGTTTCTTCTTCAAATATATCTTCTTGTTCTTCATTCACGTCAACCTCACCCTCTTTCTCAGCATTCTCGCCATCTTTCTCAGCATTCACGCCATCTTTCTCAGCATTCACACCATCTTTTCCTTCATTCACAGCAGACTTACCCGCCGGCTCATTTTCCTTATCAACAATATCGGAACCATCATCATCATTGTCACCTCCTCCATCATTATTATCAAAATCATCAAGATGAGCTTGGAAATCTTTAGGAAATACAACTTCCTTGAAAAGTCTTCCATATTTCTCATATAGTTCAACAACTTTTTCATCATTTAAGAATTATGTATTAGACCTTTTTAAAAGACCTTCAAGTGCAACCTTCTCAGTAGATATCATTGAAAGCTTTTCTTTAATAATCCTACAAAAACTCTGCAAAAATATAAAACTAAAGTGAGAATCAAATGTGATTTACACTACAATCACATGTGATTTTATAACAATCACATGTGATTCTCCTAAAAATCACATTTGATTCTCCTATAACCACATGTGATTGTTGCAAAAAACACAAAACCAGAAAAACTATACTTGACATAAAAAATAGTCAAACCTGTTTGTCAGTAGGAGGCACATCTAAAGTCCGAGATCGGCTTACATTGTCACCAACGTCATAAAAACCTCTAGTTTGATCTACTTCAGATTTAGTCCATGTTCCATGCAAATCCAACTCACCAATGTCTTCTTCCTCGATTTCTAATCCCTGTCGTAGATTCATGGTAGTTGTTGTCCATTGATGTGTCATTGTGCGTAGTTGTTATTTATTGTCAAGTTTTACATTTATATTTTGCTGACTTTACCTAAAAACAACACTAACGAGCAGTGGACCCAATTAGTTGTAGCTTCATTGGTAAGTAGGGTGTCGATCACTAAGAGCGAGAGCGTAATTCCTAAGTCTACCAGTATTTTAGTTATCTACGTCAGTTTTAATCTATCTAATCTATGTCAAAACCTATGGTAAACCTAATTCTAACAGATAGGAGGGTTTTCACCCTGAGAGACTGGCACGGGTTTTGGTGGTAACTTAAACTTATTTAAAAAATGATTACACATGCAAGCAGATAATCAAAAGATAGAAGAGCGGTCAAGCAAATTATAAGGAAACTGTATTAACCATGATTAATCCAATTAAAATGCAGGTTTGTTTATTAGTGTAATGATTGACTTATCTCGAGGGGCATATCATTCCTAGATTTAGGCCGTACTTCTTCCTAAAACCTAGACAGGCTAATCCTGTCACAATTACACGCATCCGTATAAAGCAAACATTTGTTGATTATAATCTATCTTAGGAGATTAATAATGGTGATCTTATTAAACCCTAGCTCAACGAGACTTTACTAACTTACTGCTTAACGGCTCTTTATATACTAGTAGTCTACTGTCCAAGTCCTTACCAAGGGAATCAAAACGTCATTTGTTGATCCTAGGTCACTTGCTGGTCCAACTTTTTCACTAAACCAATGGCAAGGATATGTCATTATTTATAATCCTATGATTCTAGATATATAAATTGCAGATATAGAGAGCTATCCCGGTATCTAGCTAGCACGATATTTTGGATTCCTAGATCCAGTTGAATGATAAGGTTGCATACCTAAGCACGTTAACGAGTATAAATTGATAAACATAATCAACAATCAACGATGAATTAAGCAATCGAGATAAACAAACCAAACGTTAAAATCTTCATAAACATGGCTAATACCTAAAGGTATTAGCCCATAACCTTTATAATGAATACAACATAATAATCGAATCAACCAAGGTAAACTAACCAAGTTAAACGAATGATACTAAAAATCAAACGATTATTGAGAGTAATAGAATTACAAGGTGTTTCCTATGGAATTAGATACGATGCTTGATGCTCTTCTTACCTTCTAAAAATTGACTTTTGTAGTTAGGGTATCAAAAATATGTTCAAGCACACCCTGAACTCGTGTTTAAGGATTTGTATATATAGTCTTTGAAAATTCATCGATACGCCGTATTGGTTGAGGTCAATACGGCATATTGGGGGTTTCTTGGAGTAGGGACCACGTTCAATATCTTCCAGAATATTTAATTACTAAATATAGGATATGACGTATATTAGTCTTCTGGATACAGCGTATACATCTTTAATTCTTTGTGATTTCTTGTAAAGTGCAGGCTCAGATACGCCGTATCTTCCTTGATGGATACAACGTATTGGATGTTAGAATAATTTTCTTTAGATTTCTTCGTTTAAGCTCCAAAATGCGTTCCTTTTAGCTAATATTCACAAAGTACTCTATAATTACTGGAAATCTCAAATATAAACGATTAAGTACTAATTCTTTCAATAATTTATATAAAATGGGTAAGAAACATGGGATAAATGATGCTATAAAAGTGACGTTATTTGATGTCATCATCCCGTTTCGGACAGCAGGTCTGAAACGCCCAAAACTTTTTATATATTTTTTTATTTTTATATATACTGAAACTCGTATATCTACTAAACATTCAAACGTGAACTTCTGGAAACTCATTTCATTTTTAACATATAACATGTCTGAAATCTGTGTGTGTTAATAAAATAAGCGGAAGCGTAACTTTTACATGTAAACGGGCTTATTCCAAATGCCCTCTTAAAAATCATAACTATGAAAAGTACATGATTCGTACTATAAAAACTTGTTATTGATAATGACTTGCTTTACGGCATTCCAAACTGATAACAAATTATGAAAATGAGAAGCTTGTTACCTAACCCACGAGCTACACCATTTTAACCCATTACGCCCCATCTAACACATAGCTTGGTCTCATCTTACAAACCTGCAAAACATGAAACTAAGAACGGTAAGTCCTTACGACTTAGTGCGATAACGGAAACTGAACTGATTTGAATCATAAACTAAAACATAAGCAGAGAAGTTTCCCTCCTGGGGGGGCATAAGTCTTGTGCCATGTTAAGAGACTATAATACATGTCTACATGCATATACCTGGTGTGTAACTGGTTCTAACTTATTATTTGATATGATTTCGTAAGTATCTATTCTGGCTAAGTGCTTATAGCACATTCTTACTAAATGAATCTGAGGCTATTTTTGAATTGGCTACTGACTGGTTATAAAGCTATCTCTCAACTCATTTCTACTTAAATAATAATACTATACCCTGAACTAACTATTGACTGAATTAAAACTACATATTGTATTATTAGCTGAATTCTAATACTAGCAGTCTAACTGATATTAAAGCTAAGTCTTAAACTTACTACTGAAACTGCATCATAAGGCATAATACCAAATAAGTATATATCATACTATTCCGACTACCTGAAACATATCACTAATTAAGTACATAAGCATGATACTGATTGGGTGGGTCATGATCAAGATACTCAGTACATAGAGCACAATATTGACTGACTACATAAGCATAATGCTGAGTGCATAAGACAAAATACTACATGAGTACATAAAACAATATACTGGCTGAGTACATAAAACACTGGTTGAGTGCATAAACACAATACTAAGTACGGAAAGCACATACTAACTGAGTGCATAACTGACTGAGTACGTAAAGCGCATATTGACTGAGTACTTGTAGTACTATACTGGCTGAGTGCATCAGCACTATACTGAGTGTGTACTTAAAGTACTATTCTAACTAGTTAAGTGCGTAAAACACTGTGCGCGTCTTATTAAATGCATAAGCATCATCTGCCTAATTGGGGCTAACTAATGTGTATAAACACATCGCACGCCTGGCTAAGTGCATAAAACACTTCGTGCGCCTTGCTGAATGCATAAAGCATTTATGCCCATTCGTGACTGACTAGTGTGCATAAAGCACTATTATTCCACATAAGGACTAACTGAGACTAAGTTTATTACTAAACTATTCTGAGTCTGGATTTGTTCACACATAATATTCATATATGAATTAAGGTTGAGTTGAATACTTGGGCGTGATTGCAACATGATACTAAGCTGAATTATATACTGGAACTATACGTAACGTAATGTTGACGCTAAGCTAAGGCATAATACTAAAACTGAGTTGTTATATAATGTTGCGGCTAAACTATATCACAATGTAAACTGGAGCTGAGCATATTTATAGTGTGGAGGCTAAACTTTGGCATACACCGAGACTGATCTATGACAAAATACTGAGTATAACCCAACGGGCCGCCATAATATTAAATACGACCCAACAGTCAACATATATTGAATATGACTCAACGGGTCGCCATAATACTAAATATGACCCAACATGTCAACATATACTGAATATGACCCAACGGATCGCCATAATACTAAATATGACCCAACGGCTCAACATATACTGACTATGACACAACGGGTCACCGTATTACTAAATATGACCTGACAGGTCAACATATACTGAATATGACCCAATGGGTCATCATAATACTGAATATGACCTGACGGGTCAACATATATTGAATATGACCCAACGGGTCACCATAATACTAAATATGACCCAACGGGTCAACATATACTGAATATGACCCAACAGTCGCCATAATACTAAATATGACCCAACGGGTCAACATATACTGAATATGACCCAACGGGTCGCCATAATACTAAATATGACCCAACGGGTCAACATATACTGAATATGACCCAACGGGTCGACATGATGCTAAATATGACCACACGGGTCAAAATGATAGTAAATATGACCACACAGGTCAGAATGATAGTAAAAATGACCACACAGGTCAAAATGATACTTGACTTGCATGTTTGACCACTAAGGTCACGTGAATACATGACTTGCATATTACTCGTGACATAACAAAGCATATATATACTAAACACGCTTAATCTACTACCATCTTGCACTAAGCATGAAGTGCTCCTATATACAAAGCTAAATTAAACCGTTACTCACCTCGGTTGGCTTAGGCATTCCTCGGCATTCCTTGACTTCCGAGATCACCTAAAACATAAACATATCATTCTATAGTCATTAGAACTTGCTATAATGTCCGTGCACATGATCTACATCATTATCGCTAATTTTTTTGCAAAAGGGATGTTTGCTGATTTTCGAATAGTCTGTTGTCATTTGCTGTTTTGACCTATTTAAGTTATGAATTTGCCAAAACTTAAAGCATAACAAATGAAGTAGACTCAGAGGGCTACAATTTTCGTTCAATCCTCAAGTCAATTCGATCAACGGTTAGTTCTCTACGACCCTTCAAAGTTGACCTATTTTCTGAAAACCTTGTTGTCCCAAATTCAAACATCACCAAAATGACCCAAAACCCATGATAAACTATTTTACTCTTTACCAAACTTATATCTCAGCTTATTAAACATGTATATGATCATTTTCAATAAGATTTGCACTTATAATTTGTCTAAATTTGCTAATATGGCCTTGTGCCAAACACCCTTTTATGTATATATGCTAAACATCATCTTCTTTATTAATCAAGAACAACTCATCTAAAATATAATTTAGCTATTAGTTTCTAACCAAATATCATAATCTCGGTAGCATGATCATATCTAATCCAAAATTATGACAACATCATCTAGGTTCATCACACATATACAAAAACTTCATAAACATGTCTAAAATCATCATTAGCATGCTTATATATCAAAACCCTAAATTTTCACCATGAAACTAAACTGAATTAATTACCATATTGTGCTGAAGATAATGTTCAGGATGCCTATTACATCATGAGGATATCATGGAATCACTTAGAATCACCCTAGAATCGTCATAAGGATGATTACTTCATCCTTAGGTTTCCTAGTTTCTCTCCTCCAAGAACACACACATAACACGTATGTTTTGAGGCAACTTCTGGATATTTAGTGTAACACTCCAAAACCAATTTTTAAGTATTTATTTTCGATAATGCCATAGGATGATTTTGACTATGACTTTTATAAGTTTGAAAACGTTACGTGATTGGTTAGTCAAACCAGATGGTCAAGCTATAAGTCACATTTATGAAAGGAATGGACTTAAGGGACTAAAGATGTTAAGTAGTAAAGGGGTTATGTAAGTTATGTGGCCAACTTATAAAGAATAACACTTAAGGTACCTATTGTGCCAAATTGCCAAAGTGGTGCCTAATATATATCTGGATAATTTTTTTGTGAACAGAGGAATATTATTAAAACTAGCAAGAAGCTAGAAAAATATATATATATATATCTAGATAATTACCTAGGATTTCAAAATATTCCAGAAGTATGTGGTGTATGTGCGTGTGTCGAACCAGGAAAAGAAAAAGGAGGGAAAACCATGTAAGATTGATGATGATTTGATGAGGAATCAAGGCTATAATCTAAGGGTTAAACATTAGCAATGATCACACAAGTAAGTAATCTCATATCTTAAGTTTAATTAAAGAATTAAGGGTTAGGGTTCAATTACCCAAATTTAGGGGTTTTGGGTAATTGTGGTGGTAAACCAAGAATTAAGGTGTTTTTGAATGTTGGTTAAGGTTAATTGAAATTAAGTGTAAAGAAATTAGGGTTTATCATCATATGATCAAGATATGATCATATGATGATTAAGGATGAAATTTGAGTATGAATAATGGGATGTGTAAACCCTTGATGATGATGTTATAATGATGTGATGATAGGTAATTGTAATGATAATTGAGTAAGAAATCAAAGACTTGTGATGATGATGTTTGGATAAGATGGAAGGAGAATGGTGGCAAACAAATGGCAGACTTTAGCTTAGACCTAAGGTAAGTAAAATGATTATAACATGTTGTTATATTGAGTTTTGACATACATGTGTTATGTGTATGATTGTACTATGGTAAAGCATGTTTTAGTTTAGGATGTCTGGATTAAGAAGGATAACGAGCTAGTATTGCATAGCTAGTTGAGATTAAGTTAGACTAGTATGAAACTAGTTAAGGTATGTGAATATTATGTGATTGATAGTTTAAGTAATGATGTTTATGTTATCATGTGAGTATTCATGGTTTGAGTGCTTATGATAAGTAATGGAATTATTTAGTACTTTGGACTATTGAATGAATGAACATAATGCTTATATGGATAGATGAAATAGAATGCCATGTTATTACTCGTTTTACTTATTAAGCATAAAGCTTACATGTTTAAGTTGCAATGTTTTGTAGGTCCAATGTGAAGAAGGTAAGACCTTGGAATAAGGTACATGGCTTGAAAGATTAGTATGTTAAATTATGTATATGAAGTAAGTGTAGATGCCGAGCTCGAATAGAAGTTGAACCCCAAGTGTCTTATTAATTTGTAAATGTTAAGGGCAAGTGTCAATGTCATTTGTAAAGATCTTGTAAATGAATGAAGGTAAATGGGTCAATAAAGAATGTAAACGGGTCAGAATGGGGTGTTTGGTAAATCCCGTAAACTATATGTTTTGGGTCAATTAGACCATAAATGTTTAGGATAAAGTTGTATTATGTATTTTTAAAGAATTCTGGAAAGTTTCATCTTATATCGAGTTCGGGAAGTTAGTTTTTCATGTTAAAGTGTCAAAAATGAGTTTGGTATGTTTTGGGGAGCAGGGAGCCGCCCGGCTGGGCCTTCCAGCCGCCCGGCTGGCAACCAGCGAAGCTCCAGCCGCCCGGCTAACATTTTCGCAAAGTTTTTAAATTTCGGTTAAACTTTGAGTCCGAAAAGGGTGTTTCATTTAGAGTTGATAAGACACAAGGGTAATTCTGTAAATTCAGTTCTTAAAGTTAATTTTGCACTGTTAGTCCTTGTCGTTAAGTATCTTTGCACCATTAGTCCCTTTTTGTTAACTTTTTACTGTAAGTCCTTATTTTTGTTAAAGACTAATGAAAGGAATTTTTTTAATATTCTAAAATCAATACAATATTATTCTTGCGAAAACCATATAAATTGAGACGTTACAAGGTCGTTGACGAATAACTGGAAACCGATCAAACTTTGTTGAATCCAAATAAAGGAGCTGTTAAAAAAAGGAAAAAATATATAAACATACAATCAAGGTGGTTATAAAAATGAATAAAATATATAAACATAAAAAGATAAACTTACAATCAAGAAGCACAACGGACCAATGTAATAGCTATTAGTTTATCCCTTCTGAACAGATCTTTAACTCCTTAGCTGATATAAGGTTTAGTTGCATTGAATAAATACAAGACAACTATGGTAGAAACTTTGATTGGGAATATCACAAACTATGCGGAAACTAAGTTGTGATACTAAGAAGAATAATAACAATTAACCAAACGTTGCAGCTTCAATATATTAATACGATCACTCTTAATAGTGAACAGGGTTTACACCTTGAAGTTTAATAACTATAAATCGTGTTGTATGATGGATGTGTAGAGATTAATTTTATTTTCTTTCTACCCCTAGGACCTTCCTTTTATAGTTCATGGAGTTCCTAGGTAAAAGGGGGTTTACAATCAATTAATAACTTTTACTAAGTATTCTACATCAATTAATTTCCTATTAAACCTTTGTAACCTATCTCATCATTATTTAATATTATTATACTTTTCCATAAGTATTCAACCTTCCTATTCAACCCACTTTGGTATTATAAGGAAACTAAATCGATTTGGATATCAATCCTGACTTCATATCTTTGACCATTATCTTCTACAATCTTCCATTATTTGTTCGGAAAATCGTCTTATGCTAGATTTAGTCCCTCTTGTTTTATTTATTCAAACAGCATCAAGTGAATCTTTAATTCCCAAATAATCCTCCCCTAACTTGATATCATTTGTTAATCATCAAGTTTCTTGAACTGAAAGCTTCCAAAACAAATCTCCCCTAAACTTGATATTCACTTGTTATATCATCAATGTTTCTTCAATGTAATCTTATTGTCACAGGAGGATTGTATCCTAAACCACTTCTTCACTATCTAATTAATGTTAGAAAATCGTGTTGTTTTGTTTCCTAATCATTTGAAGTTCTCATCAATGAAGGTAACCTCCTGCATCTTGCATCATCAAATCCTCCCTGTTTGGACTGTATCCTCACCTAATATTTTTCATTATAGTATAGTGTTTTTATATTCTTCAAATCACGAAACCATGGTTAAGAAATTGGTTCAAAGAATCATCATTCAATAAGTTTCAAAAACTATCCTCATCACTTTGAAGTGAATCACAGAAATGTATAGTGGGTTTTGGCAAACTACGAGCCATAAACGGATTTGATGATTCTTTTTAAGGTTTCCGTTTGCCCCGGAATAGCCAATTCTTCATAATAAAACATGGTGAACTGATAACCATATAGTTTTGGGCAAACTATCAACCATCAACGAATTTAAGAAGTCTTTACCAAGAGCCGTTTACTTTGGACTAGCTAACTCTTAACAGTGAAGCATGGTGAGTTGAGAACCATATAGTTTTTAGCAAACTATCAGCTATCAACGGATTTGAGAATTCTTTACCAGATGTCGTTTGCACTGGAATAAGCTAATCTTAGTGTCGGTTGTCATGGTGAATTGCATTACCATTTGTTGTGTTGAAATGAAACCAAACACTTTGAAAATTCTCCTATTGTTTCCCACCATTTGTTAGCTTGCCTTTACTCAAAACAACTATCCATGGATCAGGCTAAGAACAAACTATCCGAGAACCAAACTGTGTGTTTTATCCGATATCGCACAATGCTAGCAGTACAAACTCATTTTAATACTAGCAGTTTGATTAAAGCTGGCAGTATTAATACCCTTTTGGCACCTGCTCTTATTAATGCTTCTAGTTTAACAAACCTTACCACAAAATCTGCTAACAATCAAACTGCCATATGCAATCACCAAAGATCGCATCATAACATACAGTAGCATCTATACCCGAAACCTTTAATGCTTCCTGCTCTCCATTAACCCATTCATAATAGGGTTTTACCAGCGAATATCCCACAAACCTGCTAAAGAATTCTAATGTTCAACCAACGAACAGTAGTATCAAAACTTATAGCAGTATTAATAAACGAACACTTAACATCAATAAACCTGCTTTTGTTAAGACAAGGTCCATCAAAAGATCACGCGTCATGATTATCAAAACCATTACCATATATACCATCTTTACTAAAAACTTATATCACACGAAACATATTAATTCGCATCAAATAGAGTTCACCAAACATCAAAGTACCATCATCATTTAAACATTACACAACCGGTTCATTAAATATCTAGATGATCGTACCATTACTATCTGCTCCAATTTCTTTTGTTAGAACCAGCCCAATTCAATGAGAAAAAGAGTCATATATCTGTTAGGGTATATGACATATCCCTAAACACAGCTATACACACGCTCTCTTGTACACCTTCGTCTCTCAATCACAAACACATCAGCAGAAATTTAAACGAGCAGCATCAAAGTATACCGAATCATTTATTAACTCCTATACTGTTGCATTCAAGATTAGTGGGATATTCCTGCTCGATCCAAGATCCTTTCTTCTTCATCATTTCACCGCCTTCAATAGAAAAACCCTATCTGTAGTAAACCAGCCAACATCATTAACTCCGGAATTTAGAAAACGTAGTACATAATCTCGTATTCCTCTGTCACATACTCAAACAAGAACCAATCTCATCTCTCTTTCTCACACATCATCACGAGATCACACAACAGTATTAAGAAGTTCACAAATTCCATAAAGTTATTTACTTCCTGTAGTCTGACTGTTGCAACATTCTTAAACCAAGAAAGCTTCCTTCTGAACCTACATGCCTACTATCATCCTTCATCTGCTTTTCTTTCTATTAGCACATATTAAGTAACTTATATACTTATACTCTTATCTATAAACACATTAACTTATAAGATTCATTGATTAAGAGTAACAATAGGCAAGATCCTTTTTAGGCTCGCATACACGTTCTAATCCATACCTATGGAGTAATTCTTCAACCGAATATTGTATCCAATTGTTTTAACACGACCATCATTTAGACCTTCTTATTAATAACTGATCGTGACTTTGCTGTTGTAAACCCCACCCATTCCATGTCGAACTTTTATCTAGGGTTTCGGAAAATACCCTATCTGCTTCTTATACAATATTTGATTAAAATAAAACCCTTGTAATCTAGGTTTCGTTGTTGAGATCACAACATTGCTTTAAGTAACTTCATAACAGTATTCTTCTTTGTTTATTTTCTTATTCATCGGCCTAGCACTAATAATAAACCTGTTGAAGATTATACTTCCAGAAGTCTGCTAGTCGACTAAAGCAGTATTAACTTGTATCTGCTGTAAACCCTTGCTGTCACAAACCTTATCATAGCAACCCATTGAAGACTACACCTGCTGTATCTTCATCATTGTTGTTTATTCTGCTTTAGCAAGTGATGAGATTTCCTACAAACCCACAACACTTCCATTGAACAACAAAACCATGAGCATTACCAATAGCCTTTTGTCACCACAATACTTTATACAAGCACGACAACAATCACAAACCAACTGCTTTTAAAACTCACGCTAGCAGTACTAAGTTCTCTGTACTAGCAGTACTAAAGTAACAATGGCAATTACTAATGTTACTAGCAGTACTAATACATATCAGCACCATTGACATAAACTTTCAAGTGTTGCCCTTGCTGATTACGCCATCAATATTATAACCATGCAGCCAATCCCATGTTTACTTTTTACAAATCCAATCAGATAGGTACACAACTATTTGTTGTGCCTTCTAAACACACAAACCATATGCATACTACTCTTTATGAATTGCCTTGCAATAAGAAAGTTAGTATCTTTTGAAAGTCCTATCCTAGCATAGACTTGGAACCTGCCTAGTGCATCAAATAATCATATCTTGTCAGCGGTTCTTGATGCACTATTGGATTTGAAAACATGGTCTAACTTCCTCATGTTTTGGTTCCAACACCCATCTAGTTTAAGTTGAGGCATTCTTACTCAGTATTAACCTATGCTTTGGTCCCATCAGGTTTTTAACACCTTGTAATCTTAACAGTATTAACTCTTTGTTGAAATATATGTTGTAACTTTGTTTATTTTATGTTAACAGGGTCTCTTTAACAGATGAAAATGCTTTATAATAAGAGTATGTGTTGGCCCATTACTTCATTTCATTGTTTTTATGGTCTTGAGCAGTACTAACTGATTTGGCAGTATTAAGTGATACTAGGCCTGACTTAGTTAGTACTGCTTGTGGAACTATGTTACATTTTTGGTTTAGGGTGAGAAAAAATCTACATAAGATTTATTGATTCACCGCTTTGAGGTGTTCCTCACTGGTTTAACTGTTTTTTATCCATTAATCTTTCTCTTGTATTTTACAGGTATTAGTGCCGTGTGATTAAAATACCACATACATTGCAAGCCTTATTATAAACTCAAAATTGTTCACCTAATTTTTGAGTCATCATTACCATTCTGTTTACTTTTATTTCCTCTAGAGAATATTATTCGTTTTTCCTAGGGTTTTATGATTGCTAACAGTTTCGTTCCTAGCATTAACAGATTTCAATTCTTTTCAAAGTTGGTTTGACTATTTTTGTTAAACTTCTTCAGGTTTAAGTACATTCATCATCTTCATTGTCAGATTCCCATTCTCAAATGATGGGTTCACTCATTCCTAAACAATTTTATATTTTAGGCCATTTACGCTTTATCATTACTAGTTTCTAGAACTTATCTTGTTTCAACTTTAGACACACTAGTAATTGTTTCACTTTTCTTTAGACTCTTTCTGCACCTTTATGCCCAAAACCAGTTTTATAATTAGCACTCAATTGACTTTTAAGTTGTGTATTAGACTTTGAGAAGAAGTTTCAATTGTTCTAATTTGGTTTTTAATTCTTATCTGTTTCTTTTGTACAAACTTCTGCTAATAGTTTTTTATGGTATGTGAGTACATCAGTTTTGTCATCTAAATCAATTTTTATAAATCTAATCTTTTCCTCATACCAAAGTTGATTTTTTGATCGGAGCAAATAAATTGAGCTCTACACTTTTTTAAAGATTGCGTTATAAGCTTGAATTTCTATACTAGCATCACCAAGTTGTTCCCCTATGGTATCATATATTTTTTAAGTGTGACATATGATAGCTCACATTAATGAGGTTAGAACAGTATGTAACTTAGAATTAGCTTTTGGAGCCGAAACTTTGAGCAGTTTAGGCCATCTCTTTCTTCGACAACAACTCTTGTGGTAGAAAATGGTTCTTCTGATTTTAAAGCTCTCTCAACGAGCTATTGATACCACTAGTTGATCCCTTTCTAACAGATCTTTTAATCCTTAGATTGATGATAAAGGTTTAGTTATATTGGATAAATCCTAAGTAACTATGGTAGAAAAACTTGATTAGGGATATTACAAAACATATGAGAAAACTAAGGTTGTGATAATAAGAAGAATAATAACAATAAACCAAACTTTCAACCTTAGATATATTGAATTCGGATTACTCTGAATTGTAACAGGGTTTACAACTTTGAGCTATGAACTAACTACAAAAGTATGTATAAGGATGTGTTAGAGGATTAATTTTTTTTTCCTCTACATCTGATCAGTCAAAAACCCACACTTAAAAATATATAGATAATAATATAATATAAATAAAAAGATATACAAGAAGAATAGTCTAGACGCTCGCTGGTCGCTACAAAGTCAATTAAAAGCCAGAAGTAGTAGATGTTGTAATCTAGAATGTTCCCGGGTCGGTTTATCCCAAACGAGGATTACTGGAAAATCGATACAGTCGGGAGATTTGAGATTGGAAGGAGAGAATGATTTTGAGAGTGCTGTGGAAGTTAAATTAAGAATATCAAATAAAACGTTTAAAGAAAATCCTATAATATATGAAATTACGCTAAGAAAACGAGGGAGCACGATTCCAGAACTACTGGGGGAAAAAACTAAATTCTTCAAAATAACCCTACGAAGGAAAATTTTCATTAATAAACTACTTAGGGATCAAATAACGGAAGACATGAAAAAGATAGACCAAAAACGGAGTTCGTTTGACACAAAAACGAGTCAAGACAAAATCGCAACCGACACGTTCTTTAAAAAGCAAAAGGTTGTAAAAAATGCCCTACGAAAATTTTTCTATTTTTCCTACAAACTTAGACGACTCTAAAGAAAATTTTTTTAAAAAAGAAAAAATATTTTTTTGATAATTTTTGTATTTTTTTATGAATTTTAAAACTTTTAAACTAAATTAAATTTATAAAAATACTAAATGACTTCGAAATTCTGAAAATTTTACTAAAAATTCTTTACACTATAATAAGCCTACGAAAATTAAGAAACAAAAAACTGGCTTAAAAATAAGCCCGTAAATAAGCCATAACAGCTTATTAGCTTATAAGCCCAAAAAGAGTATAAGTACCCTGGCCCTTGAGACTATAACAGAAAAGTCCCAAGGGCGCAGCGGTATGTGTGTGTAAAAAGGGGGAATGTATCGAGGGGTACCGGGTTCGAGTCTTGCTCACCCGGGTCACCCCTTGTCTTTCCCTCTTTTTTTTTGGAAAAACTTTGTGAAGCAAAGTTGTTAAGCTCGTGGGGCTTAACAACTTTCTCAACTACACCTTTTTCTGAAAAGCTCTAAATAAGCTAAAAATTAGCTTATAAACTCGACAGTTTGCTTAAAACTAGCTTAAGGCTAAATTTGGCTAAGTCATTTTGGCTTTTGAGGTCTAATAAGCTATCTTGGATTAATAAGCTAAAAGGGGGGGGGGGGCTAAACTTATCCTAAATAAGCAATAAGAAGCTAAAAGCTAATACTAATTAAGCTGGAAAAAGGGCTTAAGTTGGACAGAAACTAAAACAAGCTTAAAGGGCAAAAAGAGCTAAACCTTTTGGACAAATAAGCTATGAAAAAGGGCAAATAAGCTCAACTACTAACTACACTGTCCTAATAAGCTATTAAGAGCAAAAATGTGCTTATAAAATAAGCTGAATAAGTCAAAAAGAAAAATAAGCAATCCCTACACCTAAGCTAAGCAAAACAGTCAAAAGGCAACTTGTGGCTTAAAAATAAGCTATCTAAAAAGCTTGCTAAGGGCTGAAACTTAGAGGGCTTGTTAAGAAGCTTATGGGCTCACAAAATAAGCCAAAAGTTAAGGCTTATGCACACTAAAAAGCTAGAATGCAAGGACTTAAAGCTGGCCCCTAGCACCAGGGGAAAATTTACTAAAGACAAGGGCTTATTTGACAGCTTATTTAAAGCTGTCAAATAAGCTCAAATTAAAAAGAAAAGTTAAAACAGATTTAGTACACCAAGGAGAGAACTTGTGCACCAATTTTTAGCTTCTACAATTCATTTAAAACTGCTGAATTTTGACAGTGAAAATGGGCCTTTGATTTTAAAAAATGACACTTAAGATAAACTTTGGTGGTTTAACTTACCAAGTCAAATGACACCAAGTGTGTTAACAACCTGTTTTACACACACAATGACTCACTTTTTGACACTAAAACTTAAGATCCAAGTGCTTATCTAAATAAGCACTTGAAGCTTTTTTTTTTTAAATCCCACAGTTTAAAGAATGACTTAGAAAAACTTTGAAAATCAATTTTCAAACTTGAAAACTCTTAAAAACAGCTTAAATGAGCTTAAAAACTTAAGCTAAAACTACTTGAGTGACCATAACCCATACACAAAAGCATTTTGACCCGTTTTGAGTGTTGACCCAAACACTACCTTAATTTTTAAGAAGGACTTTTAAGCCTAATAAAACTAAGTGTAACTGAAATTTTTCAAAGCCTAACACTACTTAAGCTATTTAAGACAATAAAAAGATAAAAAGAAAGACAAATAAGCACTTTAAATGACAATAAGCTAGTGACAGTTTAAGCTTATTTTTGACAGTTTTCAAACAAAGTGCATAGAAATGAAAGTAAAAGCATTAAATAGCATACCTAGATATTAATAAACACTAATAAGCACAACTAAACAGTAATAAGCTAAGAAATAAGCTAATGCTACAGTAACTGAGGCTTAAAACTTACCAAGGTCCAAATGCATAGGTACTTAAAACTAATCCTAACCCCCTAATTCCTTTGATTCTAAATGTATTTAAACCCAAGGCTCTTCCAGGTTTAGCCTTCTTCACAGCTTATTAATGACAGCATTATAAATAGCTTTTTGACAGAATTTTGATGGAACTTAAACAACTTTTCATTAGCTTTTAAAAAGAGTACAAAGAACTTGCATTAAGATGTAAATAAGCTGAAAGACAAATAAAAATGACTTAATTTAAATATAGATAAAGACTTCTACACTACTTGTTAAAATCGGCTCACATAGCCTTCTATTTATACTAAATCCTAAATTTTCAATCTTGCAAAGTGTGTTTCCTCTGTGAGAGAGTCCAAAAACAGTCTTTTTGGCTATTGATGAGCTTTTGTGCTTCTTTGAGTTAATCCTAGCCATTGATTCGGCCATGTTTTATGGGAAAAGTGAGATTGCCAACATGGTAAGGCTTCTCTTTTGGTGGGAAAGATAGTGGGGGAGGGGGGATATGCTTATCCATGGTGGTGATGATAAATCACAGGGTAAAAGATGGGAAGAAATCCCGTGACTTGGTTGGGATTTGAAAAGGGCGGGAAAGGGTTTATAAAGGTTGGGGGTGACAGGGCACAAGTTTGGGGAGTTGGCAAGGTTGGTCCCTCATGGTGATAAGAAGTGTTGCACCCATGGTCCTTGTGTGTTAAAGGGTTTTGGGTTTTGGCAAAACAACCCCCCAAGGGTTATAAGACCCTTTGCACCACTCGTCCTTGGTGTATTAAAAGAATGGAGCCTTGGCAGTTTCGGCCCTTGGAGTATAACTTTGCCAAATTGGCAGTTTAAGCCCTTCTCTTCTTTTCTCTTGTTTTCTTCTTTAAATAGGTTTAGGGTTTTAACAAATTTAACCCTCAAACTTATTTTTCTTGACTTTTTGGCTTCGGGGTTGACTTGGGTTGACTTTCTGTTGACTTTTTCAGGCTTGGGCTTGGACTTTGACTTGTCTTTTCCTGCTTTTCCATTCTGAGTCCGGTTTTGTCGTTTTGGCTTCGTTTTTCGTCCTTTTCTTAGTTATCCGTTCCTGCACAATACAATTAGCAAAACAAGCATATATTTGGCATTTTAAGTCCGTTTTTGGTTATTTAAGCTCGTTTTTAAAGGTAAAAGGTATGTGTAATTAAACACATACCAACATCCTAGGACCTCCTTTTATAGTACAAGGAGTCCTAGTAGGTTACAATACAATTAATACTTTCCTAATTATTCTACATCAATGCTTT
The DNA here is from genome assembly GCA_026074375.1 of Tanacetum coccineum. Classification (NCBI taxonomy): domain Eukaryota; kingdom Viridiplantae; phylum Streptophyta; class Magnoliopsida; order Asterales; family Asteraceae; genus Tanacetum; species Tanacetum coccineum. The sequence goes on from BQNB010046539.1 coordinate 20,175, forward strand.
CCTAATAAACCTTGTAACCTACTCATCATATTTAATACTTATTAATACTTTTTATAAGTATTCAACCTTCCTAGTCAACACATTTAATATTATAAGGAAACTAAATCATTTGGATATCAATCATGATCTTCATATCTTTGACCATATCTTCTACAATATTCCATTATTTGTAGAATCTTCATTATGTCGATTTAGTCCCTCTTGTTTCATCTATTCAAACAGCATCAAGGAATCTTTAATTCCCAATAATCGTTTTGCCCATATAGGATTAGTTTTACAAACAACATTAATAAGCACAACGGAAATTATAAAGAACAGTAATGTTGTTAAACAAGGTTTTACTACTAAACATTCAGGCCTTCATTAATTTGATCAGAATAAATGGTTACAAATTGTAACAAGGATCTACAATCCTTGAGGCTACACTAACTATCTAATAAACTAACTAATACACACACGCTTTCTTTGGTGTGTCTAGACTCTCATTGGAGAGATCTAACTATGATGGATATATAAAACAGACACCTCTAATACCCTTTATATAGAGGGTTTACAAGAAAACTTAGCTTACAAAGAAAGCTAACTTAATTTATCACATTAAGTCCTTGTTGTTTCATCTTTCTTTATTTGTGCATACGTAGTTTTGTAATCATCAAATCTGAGATCCCAACAACAGTCTTCGGTTCTGAACTACCTTGAAGACAGTTGTTAATGAACCTGCACTAATCAATTGCAGCAACATTTGTATCTTCATGAATAAGTCGAAGAACAGTCAAATTAACAATTGATTTCATTGTATCTGTGGTACCCATAACATTTGCAAATAGCATAAGAAAGTTAACTTTAAACATAAAGTTAACTCTCTTTGCGAGAACCAATTTTTCAGCAATATCAGAAGCATGGATATCCTTTAAAGGCTTTGGATGAAATTGCTTAAATCACAGCTTTACAAACGGATCATCAAGAGGTATCTCGGGTAAATCAAATATAGAAGTTCCACGGAGAGGAATTCCTAAAATCTTATGGACTTGCTCAGGAGTCACACGAATAATACCCTTGTCCAGCTTAAACTCGTAACTTGAGCCACTGAACGCTTTCACCACAAACCTTGCAAGTTGAGCGGGAAGTGTGTCTATAAAAACATTGTGCAATGAAGAAAATCCAACATCTGACAAAAATGATTTCATGTCAACTTGGGAGTCAGAAATTACAGCAAACATGGAACAAGGCACTGTCCGTCCTAGAACGCAGACCTATAAATTTACTCAAATACTTATCTCTCTTAATATGTGCGGCAGTCGATGGTTTCTTTGTTTTCTTCTTCACATCATTTCCCTGCTTCGCACGCTTCTTCTTATTATTTATGGGTTTATCATCTTTAGAGGATGAGGAAGACTCAGAAACTTGCTTCTTCTTCTTAGAAAGTTTCTTTGGCTTCGAGGACCTTCTCTTCTTCAGACGAAGAATCAGAATCAGAAACAGGCTTCCATTTCTTAGTCTTTGAAACGACTCCCTTCTTCTTACCCTTTGTACTGTTACCCTTAACAACCTTTGTTTTTACATCCTTAACCACCTCCTTAGCCTCGTTACTTTCCTCAGACTCTTCACTTTCCTTATCCTCTTCACTTCCCTTAGCTTCATAGTCATCGTCTTCTTTATCAGAATTACCCTTTCCTGAATCAGTACCCTTTACATCAGAAACACGTTCATCGACATCATCACCATCTTCATCAGAAACTACCTCTTCATCCTCTACCTCCTCAGACGCTACATCCTCATCCAATCTCTTCCTCTTCCCAACATTTGATTTCACAAGAGCAGCTTTCAGTTTGACAGGAGGTTTCTCTTTTACAACTTCTTTTGATATTCGTCTAACAGAAGACTTGGTATTAGGCTTTGAGGTAGGTTGCTGGTCTTTCTTTGCAAACCTATTATAATAAGATTTCTTATACTTAATTTTCTTTTTTCCAGATCCACCTACATCAAAACAATGGATAATGAAAACTTAAATGTTAATAAACACAAAATAAACAAAAAAACTTAACAACATCAACAAAAATCACATGTGATTCTTCACTAAAACTACTTTATATACTGATTATCAAATCAAAACTACTTAGGGGGTGTTTGGGAGTGCGATATCAAACGGATTATTTGATTATTGAGTTTCCAAAATGTGATAATGTATTTAATAGTGTTTGGCAAACTCGAAATAAAAATCACTTTTCAGCGTTTGATGCCTCCAAAATGTTGTTTTGCAAAAGCATGTATGGACATGCTTTTTGAAAACGCTATAAACCTCAAACGGGAATATTACTATACTAGCCCCAAGAACACACATCTTCATGCTTCTACCAAAATTCAACAGTACACTAATGATGACGTACCCTACAATCTGGCTCGAAGGCCTCCCCTTCGAGCTCGAACGAGATCTTCTTCCCAATTGTACTATTAGATCTTTGAATAGTTTCGAGTGGCGTAAAATCATCTTCGGGATGATTACCACTATGGGAATCCGCTACGCGAAGACCCTAACCCTTCGCGGTGAGGCCTTCGACGAAACTAGGGCAAATGTTAGACTTGTTCAAGTCAATCACCCATGATCACCCTCTCTATAAAATATTTCCCGCCAAGATAGAGAACGTGGCACACAGTTCCTGGAATCATCCCTTAAATTGTGGCACACCTCCACTATCACTGGTATTTGTGCTAGGCCTTCCATCTTATTTCTACACCTATAAATAGATGGCAAGGTCTCTAGGTATGGCTTAGACACACATACATACTTATTTACTCTACTTTTCATTACAAAGCACATACTTACTCTCACGCCGAAGGTGATTCGCAGGGACACCCCATGCGCTTCACTTAACGTAGTGTTTCTATTTGTGTTAACACAAGTTATCCAAGACTTGGCAATCCCGAAATCACCACAAGAACTCTTCGATCCCTTCAAAGCCTGATCGTGCCCATATTTGCACAATCAGTGGCGCTATCCGTAGGACCCGCAACAATTAGTCCCGTTTCAACCAAGTCAAATAACCTCCAAACCACTTTACCTACTTTTTCGGCATGACTAACGAAAGAGAAATGATGCCACCACCGGGTTTCTCAACACCACCTCAGATACCAAATGTTAACACCAGTGAAAGACCACATGTGACTACCACCGTGTTTGCCGCCACTACTCTTGAAAATACGCCATTTGCTTATCGTGCTTCTACTTCGGCCAATCCTAACCCTATGATTAGCCCTGCTTTTTTAGAGGCTAACTATTAAGTTCTCGAATCACTCCTAAGAGAGCGACGAAGGTAGATACGTAATGAAGACCTCCGAACTGAACAAGAATATTTCAGCGAGGACTATGACGAAGAGCGAGAGATGGAACCAAGACTTGGGCGAACCAAGGAAGCTACTCCATCCCTTCAGACGAGGTCTCTCGAGGTTCGTAGGCAGCGAGAAAGAGTAGTAGGGTTCGAAGAAGCTCCAAACAGGGAAGGAAGCAGGGCAGGAAGAAATGCCAAAGGTAGTAGGCCTTTGTAAAATGAAGCAAGGGAAAATGGAAACAGAGGAATGAATCTTCCCCCACTCTTGGAAGCTTACTTGGAAGAAACGAAAGCGGTCCACCCTTGCAATCCTTTTTTACCTCCGTATACGGAGGCCATTAACCTTCGACTAACATAGAGGGGAATCTCCCTCCTAACGGTACGCTTCTCTCACACCATGCTCAACCCACTGGATTTGTGCCTACTCATATTAACCCCTACTCCAACCATCAGCGGACACTGTTAATGGGCAACCTTCGAGTTTCCCTTTCTAGGCTCAGAATGGTAACCCCCCTGCTAGGAGAACCTTATCCCATCATCCACAATGGGGTATATACCACAGACTTTCACAAAGAATGGCATACCTTCGTATAATGGGCCTATGTGTCCCACAGCTACCCCTTCGAGTAACTACCCCTTTTATACGCAACCCATGTACGCGCCGCCAAATATGCCTATGTATCCAAACTCGAACCCTGCAGGCTCTTTCGCAGATCCAACGGGTTTCATAACCCCTTTTATCTGCTGGATCAAGAATTATCCTCTCCTAGATGGACTAAAAATCCCTTCCCACATTGGTTCTTATGATGAAAAGGGGGAACCCAATAATTTCTTGCACCTTTTCGAAGGGTCCATCCTCATGCAAAAATGGTTAATGCCCGTAGCTTGTCATATGTTTACATACACCCTCAAAGATTCTGCCCGAATATGGTGGATTAGCCAAAAGCAGGTAGATCTAAAGGCTAAGTTCCGATTACACTTTAGTCAGTAAAAGAAGTTCATAAAGACGCATTTAGCGGTCCACAACATCAAACAAAGAGAAGGTGAAAGTACCAGGGCCTTCGCTACCAGATATACCGATAATACTCTACATATTTTGGGTCTACATGAAGATCAGCATATCTCCGGTTTTGTTCACGGTTTAAGGACAAGGAGCTTGGTCGAACACCTCTCCACGGACCTTCCCTCCACTTATAAGCGTCTAATGGAAAAAACCTACACGTGGATCGAAGCAAGATAAGTAGCAACTAATAAAGCTCTGAATGATCGAAGGGAAAACTTTGAAAGATCAAAGAAGTCCTCCTGGGACAATAACAGAGGATAGAAAGGCAGGGATAGGTTCTCCCCCTACCGAGGACCTAATCACGGACTGCTCTCTAGTCTGTCCAAAAGCCCAAGAGAGATTCTTGTTATGGAAAAGGTAGCAAAAACCTTTGAACAACCCCCTCGGTTGCCTGGAAACAAATGGTCTCGAGACAGGACCAAATACTGCCATTTCCACAAAGATCATGGGCATGACACAAATCAATGTTGGGAATTAAAGCACCAGATAGAAGAAGCAGTAAAATCGGGGCAGCTAGCTCATTTGGTAAAAGGAAAAAAGAAGAAAAAAGGGAAGATGTCTGACACTCAGTTAGGCGAGTGGAAGAAAGGAGGGAAAGACGTAACACCTGTCGAAGCCATCATTCTCATGATAAGCAGGAAAAGTCATAATATGAGAAAAAGACCAGTAGAAGGAGATTACAGTGAAGTATAGGAAATCACGTTTCCACCCTTCCGAATACGAGCTCGACAGATCTAGTCATCATAAGACCTTACATGTTAGGAAGATAACTAAACAGGGTATACCTTGATAATGGAAGCTCGTGTAAAGTAATATACGAGCATTGTTTCTTGAAGCTGAAGACATCTATCCGGTCTCTCCGGGTAGATTCGAAGACTCCCCTTGTTGGCTTCTCAGGGGAGCAGTCCTGGCCCTTAGGAGAAGTACCTTTAGAAATCACGATCGAGGAAGGTCCTCTCACGGTCACAAACATACTCAACATTGTTATCGTAAGGTCCGATTTACCACACAACTTACTACTTGGAAGAACCGCCATGCAACAAATGGGGATCATAGTGTCCACCATCCACGGGGCTATAAATTCCATACACCCAGAGGAATCGGCACCGTTCTTTCACAATACAACCCCACATGGGACAGAAGAAAAGCTAAGAATAACAAGCGAAGAACATCAAGAAGACGCAAAAAAATTCTCAGTTGTGTAGATGCCGAAGAAAGGATAGTAGTGAACCACCAATACCTAGAGAAAACAGTTGCCATAGGGAGACAGCTACCTACAAAAACCAAAATAAAGTTACAATATCTCCTGAGGGAGTACGCTGATGTTTTCGTCTGGACCACTATGCACATGACTGGAGTCTCGAGAATAATAATAATGGGAGGAGAAGCTTTCAATACAAAGCACAGGATAAATGAACTCAAACACTTGGAACCAGTAAAGTAAAAAAAAAGGAGCCTGGCATCGGAAAGAAACAAAGCAATTCGCATCCAAGTAGAGGAGCTTACAAAGGCCAACATTTTACGAGAAGTCAAGTATCAAACATGGGTATCAAACCCTATCATTGTGAAGAAAGCCGATGGAAGATGGAAGCTATGCGTGCGTAGATTTCACGGACATAAACAAGGCCTGTCCCAAAGAGCATCATTCGCTACCCATAGCCGAAAAAAAGGTAGAAGATCTCCATAGGCACAAACTAAAATGTTTTTTAGATGCATACAAAGGATATCACTAAATCCCAATAGCTGAAAAAGATGAAGAGAAAATAGCCTTCTACACGAGAGAAGTGGTGTTTTGCTATAAGAGATTACCCTTTGGTTTGAAAAACGCGGGTGAAACTTATCAAAAACTAATCGACAAAGTGTTCAACCACCAGCTGGGACGAAACATGGAGGTTAACACAGATGACATGGTCATAAAGAGTGACTCTGAGGAAGAAATGCTCGCCGATATCAAGGAAACTCTCGAAAGACTCCGAGTAATTAATCTAAAACTCAACCCAAAGAAATGTTCTTTTGGCGTAGAAGAAGGAATATTCTCAGGACACCTCATCACAAAGCAAGGGATTAAGGCAAATCCTTCGAAAGTAAAGGCGATATCAGATTTACAACCTCCTAAATCAGTCAGCGAGATACAAAATCTCAGTAGAAAGTTGGCAGCTTTAAATCGCTTCCTCTCGAAAGGAGCAGATAAAACGCTTCCTTTTATGCGAACACTGAAAAGCTGCACCAGCGGGAAGATGGTCTAATGGACAATGGAAGCGGACGAAGCCTTTCGAAGAATGAAAGAACTTCTAGAAGCACTACCAACGGTAACCGTACCAACCAAAGGTGAAACCCTGATAATGTATCTCGCAGTCTTAGAGGAAAGTATAAGCGCGGTATTGATGGCAGAGAGAAGCAAGAGACAGGTTCCCATGTACTTTGTCAGCCGAACACTATAGGGAGCGGAGTTAGAATATCCAGAATTGGAAAAACTCATACTAGCCCTCGTATATGCCGCAAGAAGACTCCGAAGATATTTCCAAGCTCACCCCATTCAGGTTCTAAGCGACAAACCCATAAAACAGATTCTCACCAGAGTAGAAAAGTCGGGGCGTATAGCCAAATGGGCAATTGAATTAGGAGAGCACGAGATCGAATTCAAAGGAAGAAACTTAGTCAAGTGACAGATACTAGCTGAAACACCATCCATGGGAGATAGAGAAATAAAGGATGAAGAAGCCAAAAGAAAAGAACCAGGGCCGAAAAACGCATGGAAGTTGTTCACTGATGGAGCCTCAAGCTCTGATGGCTCCGAGGCGGGTTTAATACTAATCAGCCCAGAAGGAAAAGAATATACCTACGCCCTAAGGTTCGAATTCGAGACCACAAACAATGAGGCAGAATATGAAGTATTACTGGCAGGCCTACATATAGCAAAGGAAATAAAGGTTCAAGAACTAACAATTTTTGTAGATTCCCAGTTAGTGGCCAACCAAGTCAAAGGACTCTTCGAGGCAAGGCAACCTGTCATTAAGCAATACCTAGAAAAATCAAAGGAGTTGCTAGCTAGCTTCCCCAGCTACGTAGTTGAACACATCAAAAGAGATCAAAACAAGAAGGCGGATGCTCTCAGCAAATTAGCTTCAATGATTTTCTCCAAACTTGCCAAGGAAGTCCTAGTGGAGGTAGTAAAAGACAAGTCAATTACACAAAGGGAAGTTGCAGATGTAACAAAGGAGGAAGGAGATAGCTGGATGTCACCTATCCGAGAATGCTTACAGCTGGGAAACATTATTGGGTTTCCCAATTGACCGAACATGGAACAAATCATTGAAGGGCCCTACATAGTTAATAAAGCCTATGGAGATGGAGCCTACAAACTAGAAACATTATTGGGTTTCCCGATTGACCGAACATGGAATAGATCAAACCTGCGTAAGTTCTACGTATAGAAATTACTATTTGCAAATTTTTTGTTTAAATTCCTCTAAATCCTCATTAAAGTGTAGCAAACTAAGTGTTCATACTCGAAATGATGTAAATCTTTCTACACTATCAATGAAATGGATTTCTTCAAAATCTTTTGTGTTGACATTCATGACAAAATATAGGATAAGGCCACACATGAGCCTTATCATTACAGCCTAACGTTCGAAGGGGTGACGAAGGGCCACACATGAGCCTTTCAGAAATAATACCTAAATTCATGCTAAAGGCAAATAATTATCATTACAGCATAACGTTCGAAGGGGTGATGAAGGGCCACACATGAGCCTTTCATAAATAATACCTAAATTCACGTTAAAGGCAAAAAATTATCATTACAGCCTAACGTTCGAAGGGGTGATGCAGGGCCACACATAAGCCTTTTAGAAATAATACCTAAATTCACGTTAAAGGCAAGAAATTATTAAAAAGTGTCAATGTTCGGATGGGTGACAAAAGGCCACACATGAGCCTTTTAAAGGTTCCAAATCGAAACCTTCACAAGCAAAAGGTAGGACCAGGTCGCAACCCCCTACGAGTAAGCAAACACTTGTTTAAAAATGCTAACAGAAAGCAAGAACTTACAGGCCACACCTGAGCCTCATGCGAACAATAAACATTTGCAACATAAACGAGTCAACAATTGATGGACGTTCAAAAAAGTCACGGGTACAAACCATCCGGATAGTTAAAAACAATGCATACATAGGCCATTTTCAAGAAGCCTTCGAAGATCGAAGTGACCGTGGCTTTTTCGACAACAACTGCTCCACAGAAGCATACGGATCCGCAGTCAACTCAGTCAAGAAGGGGTAGGAAGCATTGGCAATATCATCACTGGCTCGATCATACTCCTCCTTCGAAAATGGACGATAGCCGGGCATCTTCTCCAAAGTAAAAGGTTCTTTCAACTCGGCTACTTCTTCAAATGCCAAGCATCTGCCATGGATGATAGATGCCTTGACAAGTCTCGCAACAAGGACACTCATCTCATCACTATGAACAAGTTTCATTGCTGCGTCGGGGACAACTTTTGTCACTAAAGCAGCCATATCCTGCCTCAAGCTATCAATCTCTTGTAACAATTGGGTTTCAGAAGACTTGAGCCTCTCCCTTTCGGACTCGAGACCTTCTAATTTGGCGCGAAGAATGGATAGAGTCTGCTCATAATTAACCCACTTCTTCTCTTCAAGTACAATCCTGTTATACTCATTGTGGAGACCACTAACTTGACCCTGTAAAGTCTCAATTTCGGCGCGCATGTCAGAAACAAGAGGATTCTTATCTAAATCCTGAAGAGCTTTATTGTATTTCTTCTCCAGCTCGGCATATGCCTTGTCCTTCTTGATCTCTCTTTCTCGAATAGCATCGCAAGATGCTCTGGCCTTATGCAGTGCAGAAATAAGCTCCCGAGTCCTACTATTCAACATATTGTCAAGAACAGCTTGACGCATATTGGCTCTATCATGTATATCGCAGAGTTGTTCTATACTAATATTTCTCAAATACTGCTTCTAAAAAGGAGGAGTGACATGAGCAATAACCCAGTGACAATCAGTCGCATCCTTTAATTCTCTGGCAGAAGGAAACTCTGTATAGAGCAACAAGAAAGAAAGAAAACAACTTTGATAAAGTAGTCAAAGAATACAAAAATACTCCGTACAAAGGCTCAGGTTTACCATGTATATCGGGATCACTATCAACATCAAGAGGAGTAGAGGCGTCACCAACAACCTTACTCGCCTGGGCGAGAACATTCTGAGCCCTTTTGTAAAAACCCTCTCTAGGAGCATCAACAGTAAGTTTCCTTTTCCCCGCAGCCTTTGACTTCTCACCCGCTTCGGGGTAAGGAGATGCAGAGGGACCAACTGGAGATAACTCATCCTCCCCAGGAGAAGTATTGTAGGAATCAATGATATTTTCAGTAACATTCAAATGGTGTACAACAGATATGGGCTCCGCGTCAATCATGGGGGTTTCGTTATTCACAGACTTCGCAGACAGAGAACCTTGATTTTCATCCAAACCTCCCTCAGGAAGGAAGTTGAACTCGCCAACAATTCCTTGGACCATAAAGCTCCTGAAGTCCATTTCTACAAAAAGCCAAACATCACAAAATAAGTTACAAGATGAGATAGGTCAAGCCGCACATTACAAGACAAACAAATGTGTACCATGTCTACGATGATAGATCACAGGCTTTTTGGGACTATATTTCCACGAGGTCTTTAGACCTTCAAGATATGTGGAGATTTGGGTGTACAAAGGATCTGTTTGAGATTGCAGAGAAATATTATCTTTGAAAAAAAAAATTCTAATTTATTTTCTTCAAGAAAAAGCTCGGGGTAGTCAGAAGGGATTACTTTGTTTTCAATATAGAAGAAACTACCTTTCTAATTTTTAAGATGAGTTACGGGTTTCGTTAAGGCTTTGGGCACATCAGCACCTCCCCTATTGGAAAGGGTCAACCAGTCACCAGCGTGATCGAGGTTTAAGAACGATCGAAGGAGATCGACGGAGGGCTCACCACTGTTGGCTTTGCACGTTACGGCAAAGGTTGTCAATTTTATCATACCAAAGGGATTAAAGCGTGATATGTGTACCTTGAAGTAGTTTAACACATCGCATATGAATAAAGGAATAGGAAGTCTCAAATAAAGGAGTCAGACCTAAGTCCTCCTAAAACCTCAAACATAAGGAAAACAAATCAGGTTCCCAAGGGAAACCTTCTTTTGAAAGTGGCAGAATACATTTGTCCACAACCTAAGGCCACACATGATCCTTCGCTGATAAAGCACATAAAGGAGTCATACTTAAGTCCTCCTAAAACCTCAAACATAAGGAAAACAATTCAGGTTCTTAAGGGAAGCTTACTTTGGAAAAAGGCATAAAATATTTGAGCCTTTACAAAGTAAAATAATTCAGCAATAAACGATATGAGGATCAGACATGGGACCCCAAAGGAATAACAACAAACATATGACAAAAGGTGGGATTGCATCCCTATATTCAACCCTCAGAAAGGGGTAACCATTCAAAGACAACAAAAAAGGTTGACACACATTGTTCAAGCAATGGCCAACATGAACCATTGCAAAGATAACTTGTCTTAAAGGCCAAAGCCTGGATCAAAGTAAAAACGTTCAAAGGGTACACACCACCTTTGAGGCTAAATTAACACCAACATGGTGACCATCATTCCAACGGAGGTAGAGAGGGCTTCATAAGATTAGCAGGAGGAGACATTGGATTTAAAGATGGAGTAGAGGATGGAGTAGCTTTCTAGAAAGAAGGCACAGGCATTTGGGTCCTTGAAGGAGCAGGCTTCTGTAACGTGGGAGGATTCTTCAACAACAGAGCTTCAATCGGAGCTGCAGAATCTGCTACGAACTCGTCCAGCCAAAGGAATGTAGCAGTGGCAAAGTCATTGCTAGCCTGAGTATGATCCTTCTTGTATAAAGTACGATAACCTTTAGCCTTTGATAAGTCAAAAGGCTCCTTCATGGCAGCAACCTGCTCATACGCTCTGCAGCGTCCATAAGTAATGGCGGAGGACACCAACTTACCAACAAGCCTGCCTAGCTCATCACTATGCACCAACTCCAAGGCAGCATACGATATGACCTTTGACACTACATCCCTCCTATCTTGCTTGAGCTCCTCAACCTCTCTACAAAGAGACGCATCAACAGCCTCTAGTCTAGCCTTCTTTGCCTCCAAGGAATCAACCTTTGACTCAAGGGTTGAAAGGGTCACTTGGTGCCTGCCCATTTTTGGCTTTCTAACATCATCCTATCAAGGTTACCTTTGTGCCCTTTAACATCGGCAGTCAGCGAAGAAATATTCTCCCGAAGAACTAGTATAGCAGGATTCTGATCAAACTCTGCCATAGCATCTTCACATTTGATCGAAGCTGCTTTTAATTCCCCTCATAAGATCTTTCCCCAGCCTTGAAACGTCAGCCTTTCACACCTCTCAGTCATCGCAAAAACGCTGCAAAGAATACTCGGCCCTCCCTGTTAACTGTATTATCCACCATAGCCTGTCGCGCATAACAGCGGTCATGAAGATCAAGTAGTTCCAAATCCATTTGATTATCCAAATGACCTTTCTAAGCTGGTGGAGTGATAGCGGAGATCTTCAAGTGACAAGAATTAGCATCTTTAAGCTTAAAACTGTTAGGGGTGGGGGGGGGGGGGGGGCCTAAAAACACATAAGAGTGACAAAGGATGAATTAACAAATCAATAACTCAGAAAGAACTAAGAACTGGAATTTAACCCTCATCTATCAACATAAAGCAACATAACCTTTCAACCTATGATACCAGTAGATTCAAACATATAGTAATAGACACAAAAAACCCTAAGCGTTTTGATATCTTATACTTTAGTTAAGCTTCACAACCTGCTGTACAAACTTCAAACCAACTCATAACAGAACTTTATAATTTATGGATGACATATAAATAACGAAACCCTAAAGAGAAACTGTTATTCGAATAGAGAAGTTGTTGTTTGAATAATGAAACATAAGAAAACTTTTTGCGTTGCTAACCTGTATTAAACCCTTGCTGCTGTTGTTTCTTCTTCAACCTGCTATGACCACATACCACATACCTTGTTGATAAAACCTTTTACCTTCATAAATTTGCCAATAAAACACCTTGTGATCCTAGATCAAGAGCCCCGTGGCTCTGATACCACCTGATAGGATCGTTTAGCTCTAGTTTGTTTAGAACTTTATATCTAGGATTAATAACATTGACAACATATTTTGCACAGCGAAATTAAAACATAAAGAACAATGTTATGAACAAGGTTTTACCAAACATTCCAAGCCCCAATATTATTTGATCAGAATAATACGGTTACAACAAATCTGTAACGGGATCAAGTTACCTTGACCTTGAGGCTAAACCTAACATATGGCGTCTACATCTCTACGCCTGGATACACACACACTTTTTCTGATGTTCACATATGGACACATACAGAAAAGTACACGCCTATGTCTCTTTATATATTAGAGACATTAGGTTTTACAAAAGATAAGAACAAATAATATCTTCCTAACATTTAATATTATCTTCTATATCTTTTATCTTCTTAAGGAGATCTTCTGGAATCTTCATCTTTTGTATAATTCCATCTACACGACTTAGACCCTTCTTGTTTCATTGTTTTGTTTTATCAACTCAAATATAATTCCCAACAGTTGTAAAGAAGACCTTGTCAAGACTGCAGCTTCCAATGATTCTGTGACATTTTCTCTATCACATGAGTTGCAAAATCTGATACTGTTTGAGGGAGAATCTGAGGAAGTTGACTGTTGACTTCTTCTTTAATAATAGCTCTCATTGATGTGTCAACGAGTTCAGCATTCTTCTCATCCTGAGCTTCTTGTCTGCAGTCCAAATTATGTGCTTGAATGGCCTTGTTTATCGCTTCTCCAAGTTTTTAATCAATGTAACGATCAACTATAGCAGGAAAGGAGGAGAGAGCTTGAGCATATTGGTCAACTTGCTTTATCTTTGATAGATCTTTTTCCAAGTTGGTGACTCTTTCGTAGAACTTAAATACAGAAGAGAAATCCAGAAGAGAAGTAATTGAGGTTGTAGCTTTAGAAGTTGTTGGTGTTGGAGTTGGTGTTGCTTGTTGTAGAAGAGGATTGAATAATAGAGGTGGTGGAGGAATAGTTGTAGTGAAACTAGATGTGATTTCAGGAACTGATGTTTCATGATGAGCTGTGGTGTCCAATAAAGAAGCGATCTCATTGTCAGCTGGAGATGGATTCTCAAGATTTAAGAGCTTGCTTGTAAAGTCGGAGGAGATAAAAGAACTTTGTATAGGTTCATCAACCTTTTGTGTGTCAAGGACCGGAGTAAGTGTCACATGAGCGTCTTCCTCTACTTGCTCAAACCCTGATTCTTGAGAAACATTTTGTTGTTCTGAGGCACCTTGATCAGCATTGGTCATATCAGTATCTTCATTTCCCAAGTTCACATTTATATCATCATACATCTCCTTAGTGACCTCATCATCTTCTTCTTCATCCATCGTTTCTTCATCATCAATCTTTTCTTCTTCTTCTTCTTCATAGTATT
>BQNB010046540.1:0-43639 GCA_026074375.1 Tanacetum coccineum
GTGATGGTATAATATTATATAAGATAGATTAATGTCTAGATAATGTTTAGGACATACGAATTTATAGCATACTTTGTCCTAAGATATGCTCTAGTATTTATATAATAACTCTTATATAAACAAGTGTAAAATATACGCAAGGTAGGGTAGGTATATATATATATATGATAAGGTATGTACGTATATACATTACGTAAGCATTTAGTATAAGTAAACTCATTTGACCTGGTTCTCTATAACCTTGGCTCTGATACCAATCTGTAACACCCCCAAAATGGATCGCAGCGGAATAAGGGTCAGAGAGTGTTACTTCATAGATCAACAGCACAAGATATGAGAACGACCTCTATATGAGTCGTTTAAAATTGATACATTGGATTAAATAAACTTGTTTGGTACAATAGCCCGAAGCTTAAATTGTTCATCCATGAAAAGTAAAGATTTTAAAACATAACAGCTATTTCCAAAATGTAATGCACCCAAATCTTTATAGTAATGACTCCAAAATGGTGACCACCAATGTAACCTTGTTTCTCGTACCTTATTGACTTGAGAAAAACATGCTTTAAAACATCAACATAAAGTTGGCGAATTCACAGGTTTAATAAATGTATAAAGTAGGACCGCAAGATTTCTAAAATTGTGATAAGTAACGAATACAATATCATAAAAGTAATTACGAAGTGCGCTAAGCTCATGACACCGAAGCTCGACATCTATGTATGCAATTTAATGCAAATAATGGGCCCGTGTAGATGTTTAAACCCGCAACATCCAAATTGTTCCGACATGTATACATTCGTGTTTCGGACCTCCAAAACGGATGTCAATCCCAAATAGATCTATTCATAACATTCGCGCTCGCTAACTAGCAATTGACAGTTCATGATAGTGGGCAATAGTGGGTTTAGCTACTTAGGCCAACTCGTAACTTGTTTAAAAGGGTACTTGCGTCCAAATATAAAACGATGCATGTTTCTCACCCCAAAGTTGTAAAACAATATAATTGTATAAAAGCGGGGCTATGAACTCACCGTAAGGGAATGATTGATTATCTAAATCAAATAAGTGAATCGTCTCGACAATCCGAATGCAACCTAATTAATTATAGGTCGTATAAGTATAATGTATCTCATATAAATAAAACATCACATGTCATATAGTTACACCACCACCTACTAGTTTTTATTAGATTTTTAAAGGTTGAAATAATAATTAAACCGTACGTTGTTAAATAAGAGCATATGTACTTGTACCCGTAAAGAAAAATGTTATTTTTATTTACCAATGTATCATTTGTAAAAATATATGATTTAATGTTTTTATTGGTTACATAATGATATTTCATTATTAATTTAATTGTTTTATAAAAATAATGTATAAAAGTAAAAATAGTGCGCGCGATTTTAAAACCTCATATCTTTATCGTTTTAATTCCGTTTCTCGAGTTTCTTATGTCCGCGACTTCGTATTGAGAAAATCTATCAAAATATCATATTATAAAAATTAAACCTCTGATGAACAGTAACATTTACTGTTCATAACAGTTCATAAAAACTGTTTTTATGTAATTAATTATATATAACTTATAAAATACATAACTTGTTCATTTTAATTCCGTTTCTCAAGTTTCTTATGTCCTTGGATTCGTCATGAAGAGTACTATGTTTATAAAATATCTATTTTTATAGTTCAGATCCGAAACAGTAGGTATGTGCATAAAATAACTTTTATAAAATCACTTTTATACGTTTAATTAACGTAAACTTGTAAATGTCATATCTTCTTCGTTATAAATCCGTTTTTCAAGTTCTTTACATGCTCACGATCCTTGTGAAGAGTACTAATTTAATAAAATATAAAATGTATGGGTTTAATGTCGAATCCAAACAGTAGGTATTAAAAGTCAATTAGGGTTTATGATTTATAAAACTAGTTTTATAATTACTTTCATTTAGGAACTTTGCACCATTATTTTACAAAGTATTATACCATATATCTTACATATATTAAGTCCTCTAAAAGTCCATAACACTTGTCCAAGTAAAATCCATGTTCTTGTGATCTTTTACACATCAACTTGTAATTAAACCTTCAACACCATTTAATTTGTAATTCATTCTTATAAATTATTTAACACTTATACCAAGCATGTACCTTCATTTAAAGTATTATTTTACCACATACAACATGAAATTCGAATTTAATAAGCTCTTAAATACCTTATATAACACAAAAATAATTCTAGGTGGTGTCTAACATATATAACAAGTATGTACATAAAAGATAATGAAGGAATGAACATGAAATGCTTTAAATAGACCTTATAGAAGATGAGTAGGATGATGAACACAAGATATAAACCCTAACCAAGCTTCCAAAATCAAAACCCTAATCAAGAAAACCCTAAATATGTTTTCTTGATTAATCCTTGTTAAACCCAAATCCAAGCTTGCTAATACCTTGAGTAACCTTAGATGATCTTAGAATGAACACTTGTATACTTGGAATGCCTTAGAAAATCAAAGATTATGAAACCCTAGCTCTTATAATGTTGGCCGTGGGTTTGGTTATGTATAGAGAGAGTTTTATGCTTTGATTTGCTTGCAAATGGGAAGTGTGAGAGTGAGATAACATAAGACCTTCTATTTATGGAACTTGGAAGGTGTAAAACAACCTAGGACTAAACCATGGGGTGCTAGGTGGTTTAGGGTACATGTTGTAAGACTTCTCCTCCTATCTAGGCAAAGAAATGGATGAGAATGGGTGTAGGGTACATGCGATGTGCCAATTTATGGAGATGTGGGAATTATGGTACACTTTGTGTAAGGTATGAGTTGTAATGAAAGAGTTAGTGGGTTTTAAGGTTTTAATTCTTGTACATATATGCTATATCTGGCCATAAGGCTTATTTAGTTGATAAAATGATTAAATTTTATGTATTGGGTATAAATGTGGGTATTTGTTTGAGTATAGATAGGTATAGGTACTTCCGGGTATGCCCGAATGTAATTTATTGCGAAACGTAAGCGTTTTACGTAACCAACAAAAATAAATTACAAAAAGTTATAAATTATACTCCTAATAATCATATAACACTTGCTTGATGTAAACTTTAATTTGTTTGGTGTCCGTTTACATTGAACGTTGATTTTTAGTTTACGCGATTTAACTATAAGATAATAATTAAAAGCGAACGCGTAAAACTCTAAAAATAAATAATGGAATTAATTGAGTCGGGAAATGACCTGAAATAATGGATTGTTACAGTCTTCCCCCGTTAATGGAGCCTTGTCCGCAAGGCTCAAGATGCGGCACTTTTCGAGGGTGCGGTTTTTGTGAAGAGGTGCGGATACTTCTCCCGGAACTGATCTTCGCGTTCCCATGTGAACTCAGGACCTCTCTTGGAGTTCCATCAAACTTTGATGATGGGAATACGACTTCGCTTTAACCTCTTGACTTCACGATCCAAAATTTCCACTGGTTCTTCAACAAAGCGGAGTTTATCATCAATGTGTATTTCATCTAACGGAACTGCCAATGGCTCGTCGGATAAACACTTCTTTAGATTGGATACATGAAACGTGCTATGAACCCTGCTTAACTGTTGGGGTAGTTCGAGTCTATAAGCAACGGTTCCCACTTTGGCTAACACCTTGAAAGGTCCAATATATCTCGGGTTCAACTTCCCCCGTTTGCCAAAACGTATGACCCCTTTCCAAGGCGATACCTTTAGCATCACTCGGTCACCAATTTGAAATTCTAAAGGCTTACGCCTTACATCGGCGTAACTTTTCTGGCGATCACGAGCAGCTTGAATTCTTTGCTTAATTTGGACAATCTTCTCGGTTGTTTCATGAATAAGTTCTGGACCGGTGAGCTGAGCATCTCCGACCTCGGCCCAACACACAGGTGATCGACACTTTCGGCCATAAAGTGCCTCGAATGGGGCAGCTTTAATACTAGCATGATAACTATTGTTGTACGAGAATTCGATCAGCGGTAAGTGTCCTTCCCAACCGTTCCCAAAATCTATCACGCAAGCGCGTAACATATCTTCGAGGGTTTGAATGGTTCTTTCGCTTTGTCCATCAGTCTCCGGATGGTATGCCGTACTCATATCCAGCCGAGTACCCATAGCCTTCTGAAATGATTTCCAAAAATTTGACGTAAACCGGGGGTCACGATCACAAATGATTGAGACTGGTATCCCATGCCTTGTGACCACTTCTTTCAAGTACAGTCTTGCTAGTTTGTCCATAGGGTCAGTTTCCCTCATCGGTAAAAAGTGTGCAGACTTAGTGAGTCGGTCTACAATTACCCATATGGTGTCGTTTCCTCTTTGCGTCCTTGGGAGTTTGGTGACAAAATCCATGGTGATATTGTCCCACTTCCATTGAGGAATCTCTGGTTGTACCAATAAGCCAGATGGTTTTTGGTGTTCGGCTTTGACTCTTAAACACGTCAGACACTTGCTAACATAGGTGGCAATGTCAGCTTTCATGTTAGGCCACCAGTATAGTTGCTTCATGTCTTGGTACATTTTATCGGGATCCGGATGAACGGAATATTTTGACTTGTGAGACTCATGCATAATCAGAATCCTTAGATCACCATAGTACGACAACCAACTCCTATTATTCAAACACAATTTTCCGTCCACACGCGGTCCCAACTTCTGCTTTATCGACTAAAAAGCTACTTCTTCTTTGTCACTCTAATCAAACTTGACCTTCCTTTGAGTAAGCTTGGCTATTGACTTGGCGGTCTTTGGGAATCCCTCAATGAATCTTTGGTAATAACCAGTAAAATCTAAAAAGTGACGAATCTTCATTGCAGTTTTAGGAGATGCCCCTTTCTTTAATGGAATCGATCTTGGTAGGATCCATGTGAACACCCTGACTGTCTATCTCATAAACAAGGAACTGTACTTTAGGAATCCAAATTTCTCATTTAGAGAGTTTGGCATACAACTGTTCCTTCTTAAGCATCTCCAAGGTTAAGTTGTGATGTTCTTCATGCTCTTGCTTTCTCTTTCGAGTATATCAGAATATCGTCAATAAGGATAATCACGAATTTATCCAAATATGGTTTGCACACCCGATTAATGAGATACATAAATACGCCAGGTGCGTTAGTCAAACCAAACGGCATAACTTGAAATTCATAATGTCCATATCGAGTTTTGAACATGGTCTTCGAAATGTCTTCTTCCCGAACCCTTAGTTGATACTAACCCGATCTCAGGTCGATCTCCGAGTAGAAACTCGATCCTCGTATACACCACCCAAGTTTTTTCATCCTCGGTATTTTCCTCCTTAGTTGTCTCAACTTAATCGTTTAAGTTTCAAATTTATTGTGGTGACTAAGGTTTAAACCCTAATGGTCTTATCCATTCCTTTCGACTTAAAGCGTTAGCTATAACGTTCTCCTCTCTAGGGTGATAACAGACTTCATACCTATGATGGCCTTATAAAGACTAAGTTCCATGGCATTTTGTCAACGCTGAATGGGCGATTCAGTAAATTCTCTAATAGCGAGCAATTTGATGGCGAATTGTCCTAGGGAAACTAATGATGCGTCTTGGCTTTTCGAGACATGATTTAGTGTAAAATATTGTCGACTTTCAACATTGAGATGGCGTAAGGGTCTTCTTAGTTGCTATGATTACTAACTTAGTTTCTTGTGTCGAACACGTTTATATGAATACGTACACAAAACTTGATATAAATAGGAAATTAGTTGCTGACAAAAGTTTTATGGTGACTATTCTTAGCATGGCATGGTCTTTCCCGAATTATACATAGATGATCAGGCTATGTATATTTGAGGGCTAACAATGCGATGCTCATTTTCATCAAAATTATGTTATGCATAAATAAGTATCAAAGAGTTTTATAAGATGCCAAATTAATTCACAAGGTGGATGTATGGTTGTTGATAGAATGAAAATAAAATGGTTTGCGAGAAATCGTATGATGGTTTATAAGACGATAGCTAAATGACTTATGGGATGACAATAAAGTAATTTATGTGATGAAAAATGGTTTCATAAGGTAAGGACAAGGTAATTCATAAAGTGTTAGTAACGTAGCTTTTAAGATGTTTGCAAAATAGTATATATGATATCAAGAAGGTACTTCATAAGATGATGGTGATTCATAAGGATGATGGGAGGGATGAAAAAAAATAATGATAGTACCTTTTATAAGGTAATGAAGAACTAGTATTTAGTTTATAAAGGTATTGTTGAGTGGTTTACAAGTGTTGTAAAATTTGTTTATAAAACACAAGTGAAATAATTTATAAATGTTGGCAAAAGTTTTATAAGGTGATGGTAAAACAATTTTCCATGGTAATACCCAAATAGGTTATTAGGTAACAGTAAAATGGTTTATGTGATGGTAAGAACATAGTTAATAAGGTGGTATCTTATTAGATGATAGTAAAATAGTCTATTACAACAGTAAAATAGTTTTCAAAGTGATAGTAAAACAATTTATAAAATGCGTATTTATAACCCGATAGTAAACTGATTTATTTATGATAGTAAGACAGATTATTACAATAGTGGAATTGTTTACAAGGCGACTGTGGAATAGTTTATAGAACTTTAGTTTATCGAACGATGGTAAAACAGTTTGCCAATGATAGTAAAATGGTTTATAAAATGATAGTTTATTAATCGATAACCGGGTAGTTTGTTAAATGGCATCGGCTTTGTTTATGAGACGACACTAAAATTGTTTATGAGATGATACCAAAATAGTTTCCAAAGGAATCACGTGACAGTTCATAATGTAATTGTAAGGAGTTTATGTTGAGGTAACAAATTGTTTATGAATGGATAACAAGATAGTTTTGAAAATTGACCATGGAAACAGTTTATGAGGGATAGCGAAATAGTTTAGTGTGTGATAGTGATGTGTTTCATAAAATCATGATGTTTTAGTAAGTGGTTTGCATGAATACATAGGGAGTTGAAATAAAATTGACGAAGTTTTCATAATATCATAATTTGATAGATAATTTAAATCATCCACGCGTACAACGAAATTCAAAAGAAAGTACAATACAATTTCCTATTGGAATTAAAGTCTACGAGAGTTTCCGCTTAGGGTTCACTAGGCACTACGAGAGGGTTTCTCTTTAAGCAAGGACATTATTTGCTACAACACTTGAGCCTCTGAGAGCTTTTTCTTTCTAGTACTCGTTTACACGTTTCTGAAATTTCCACTTTGGACAATCACTCTTGAAATGTCCTAGTATTCCACACTTATAACAGATAACTTTAGCTTTCTGTTTTGTCATTGAGGGGCTTTGTTTTACTCTGAGGACTGGGGTCCTACAATGTCTAGTTTGATGACCCAACCGTTTGTAATTTCCACATTTTCCTGCACACAAGCCAGTGTGGTGGAACATGCACTTGTTACACAATGGTTGTTTTCCAGCATAGCCTTTCTTGTTGCTCAGCCCGACAGCATGTGCTTTAATCGCCTTAGGTTTTTTTTTGTTTTGTTGTTGGCTAGAGCTTCCCTTGCGGCCATCTTTCCACTTCCTCTTGTCGTTAGTATCCTCTGCTACCTTTCCTTCCTGTTGTTTGATCTGGTTCGTTGACTCGCGAGCCATGCGGGTCTTTGTCTCATAGATAACAATAGTCTCGATAGCATTAGCCACTCGCTGGGCTATAATCTGTTCGACTTCCGCAAAACCCATCCCTTGCTTTGTGGTTGTCATTGTTTCCTGAAGGTCACACGGAATAAAATGTATGTGAGATTTCATCCAAGGTAAAATCATGATACTCCATGATCACAACATATATATAAAGTGAGATCACGTCATGCAGAGGTATAAGGTGAGAGCAACCATGGCATAAATAAATCGGCAGCATACAGTAGCATGTTCATAACCAACAATGTAGATTAATACTTAATACATCGTTTTACCTGAATAAAAGAGTACAAGCTTTTCATTAATGCTACCAACCGAGTGTTACTCAAGTTTAGTGGGATACAATACAAATGGAGCTACACTGACTAATCTAGCTGTCCATGGGCCAGAGTGCCTCTCAGGGTTCCAGATGTTAGCCTATATGTTATCCCCAAGTGGCTTAATATGCTGTGGTGGTGGTAGTGATGGAGAGAGTGGTCTAGATCTCTTACGAGATGAAAGTGGTAAATCTGATGGAAGTAGTGTATATCGGTAGGTGACGGTGGTACGGGTCTCATGGGTGAGGTAGTACTCTCATTGTTAGAATCAGATATGATGACAAACGGAGTGAATACTTTGGCACGTGGTGTAGTAGTAGCAAGAAAGAAAAATGTAGGACAAGGTGTGGTCGTGGCGTTGTGACAATTCAGGGCTTTATGTAAGCATAGTATATAAGATAAACGTGACATGGCAAAATGGCATGCATCATAGTATGAATGGGCGATGGTATGAATGAGTGATGGTATAATATTATATAAGATAGATTAGTGTCTAGATAATGTTTAGGACATACGAGTTTATAGCATACTTTGTCCTAAGAGATGCTTAGTATTTTATCTAGTTACTTCTTATATAAAACAAAGTGTCAAATATACGAAGGTTAGGGTAGGCTATAATATTTCCTTATATGTAATATATATATATAATATTATTTTTTATATATATATAAATATTATATATGATATAAAGGTTGTAGTATTTAAATTACGTATAGCATTTAGTATAATTAAACAATATGCAACTCAATAGTGTATTTTGTTCCCCATCGAAAAATTTTGTTTGAATGCAATGTTTGAAAAAATGGTTATAGTCCAAGATAAAAAAAAAGACATTTGACTGGTTCTACTATAACTAGGGTCTGATGCAATCTGTAACACCCCCAAAAATGGGGTCGCAGCGGGAATATGGTTGGAGCAGTGTTTACTTCATAGATCAATTGTAACGAGATATGAGAAGGACCTCTATATGTGTCGTTTTTAAAATTGATTCATTAGGATTAAATAGGACTTGTTTTGATCAATGCCGAAGCTTAAATAGTTCTCATGAAAAGTAAAGATTTTAAGAACATTAACAAATATCACAAATGTAATGCATCCATATCTTTTGGAAAATGACTCCAATGATGACCACCATGTTTCCTTGTTTCTGACCACCAATGTATCCTTGTTTCTCGTACCTTATTGACCTGAGAAAAACATGCTTTAAAACGTCAACATAAAGTTGGTGAATTCACAGGTTTAGTAAATGTATAAAATAGGACCACAAGATTTCCAATGTAAGACATGTAACACATACAATATCTCAAAAGTAATTACGAGTGCACTAAGTTCATGACACCGAAGCTCGACATATATGTATGCAATTTAATGCACTAAATGTGCCCATGTAGATGTTCAACCCGCAACATCCAAATTGTTCCGACATGTATACGTTCGTTGTTTCAGTACTGTCGAAACTGATGAGCGCTACTCACCCGAACGGGGATGTCAATCCCAAATAGATCTATTCATAACATTCGCGCTCGCTAACTAGCAATTGACAGTTCATGATAGTGGGCAATAGTGGGTTTAGCTACTTAGGCCAACTCGTAATATGTTTAAAAGAGTACTTGCGTCCAAATGTAAAACAATGCATGTTTCTCACCCCAAAGTTGTAAAACAATATAGTTGTATAAAAGCGGGGCTATGAACTCACCGTAAGTGAATGATTGATTATCTAAATCAAGTAAGTGAATCGCCTCGGCAATTTGAAAGCAACCTAATTAATTATAGGCCGTATGAGTATAATGTATTTCATGTAAATAAAACATCACATATTGCATAGCTACACCACCACCTAATAGTTTTTATTAATTCCTTAAAAGTTAAAACAATAATTAACTCGTACTTTGTTAAATGAAAGTGTGTGTACTTGTGTCCGTAAGAAAATATTATTTTCGTTTACTAATGCATCGTTTGTAAAAATGTATGATTTAATAATGATATGTCATTATTAATTTTAATTGTTTTATAAAAGATTGTATAAAAATAAAAGTAATGCGCGCGAGTTTTAAAACTTCATATCTTTATCGTTTCGACTCCGTTTCATACGTTTCTTATGTCCACGTCTTCGTATTAAAATAATTTATTAAAACATCATGTTTATAAGGTTTAAACCACTGATGAACAGTAGTATTTACTATTCATATCAGTTTATAAAAATTATTTTTATAAAATTAATTATATGTAACTTGTTTAAATCATAACTCGTTCGTTATAGTTCCGTTTCTCGAGATCCTTATGTCCTTGGATTAGTATTAAGATAATTTATCAAAATATCGAATTTATATGATTTAACCCCTGATGAACAGTAATATTTACTGTTCATAACTGTTAGTTTTTATAAAAATAATTATATACATTTATAATATACGTAATTTGTTCGTTATAATTCCGTTTTTCGAGTTCTTTATGTCCGTGGGTTCGTATTAAGGAAATTTATCAAAATATTATATTTATAAAATTTAAATCCCTGATGAACAGTAGTATTTACTGTTCATAACAGTTTATAAAAATTGTTTTTATAGAATTAAATATATATATCTTGTAAAATACGTAACTTGTTCGTTATAATTCCGTTTTTCGAGTTCTTTATGTCCGTGGGTTCGTATTAAGGAATTTTATCAAAATATTACATTTATGGAATTTTTACCTCCGATGAACAGTAACTTTACTGTTCATCACAGTTTATAAAATTGTTTTTATAAAGTTAATTACATACAACTTGTAAAATCCGTAACTTGTTCGTTATAATTCCGTTTTTCGAGTTCCTTACATGCTCACGATCCTTGTAAAGAGCACTATTTTTATAAAATATAAAATATATGGTTTATAGTTCAATCCAATAGTAGGTATTAAAAGTATAATTAGGGTTTTCAATTTATAAAGTTAGTTTGTATTTATTTTTACTTAAAGACCTTGCACCATAATTTCACCAAGTGTTGTACCGTATAACTTACATGTATTTAGTCCTCTAAATGTTCATGTCATTTGTCCATATGAAATCATCAAACACTTTATATAACTTAAAAATGAATCTAGGTGGTGATTAAAAAAATTCATAAATAAAACTTTACAACAAAGTATGTAACAATAGAAAACAAATGACATGCAATATGAATACTTTAAATAGACTTTTTGAGGAAAAGTGGGAGATGAACACAAGATGTTAAACCATTAACCAAGCTTCAATAATCAAAAACCCAATCAAAGAAAACCTCTAAATATGTTTTCTTGATAATTCCTTGTTTAAACGAATCCCAAGCTTGCCAACACCTTGAGTAGCCTTAGGTAACCTTAGAATGAACACTTGAATACTTGGAATGCCTTTGATGCAAAAATTAAATGAAACCCTAGCACACCATAAGTATGCCGTGGGTTTTGAGGTGAGGGGAGGGAGTTTGATGTATTTTTTTTTGTAAATGAAAAGAGTATAGGCTAGTTACTTATGACTTTCCTTTTATAGCACAAGCAAAACCTTAAACAACTTAAAGTGAAACCATGGGAGTGTAAGTGGTATGAGGACAAGGTCAAAAGACCTCTCCTCCTCCCTAGGCAAACCCATGGCTGAAAATGGGGGGGGGAGGTACATGTGACAAGCCAATCTCTAGTAACTTGGGTCCAAGTACATTGGTGTAAGATTTCACATGTATAGAAAAGGAATTTGTACCATTTATATTCATAACAGTTCATAAAAAACCGTTTTTATGTAATTAATTATATATAACTTATAAAATACATAACTTGTTCATTTTAATTTCGTTTCTCGAGTTTCTTATGTCCTTGGATTCGTCATGAAGTGTACTATGTTTATAAAACATTTATTTTTATATACCAGATCTGAAACAGAAAGTATTTCACACACACTCTTATAAAATAACTTTTATAAAATCACTTTTATATGATTAATTAACGTAAACTCGTAAACGTCATATCTTCTTCGTTATAAATCCGTTTTTCAAGTTCTTTACATGCTTACGATCCTTGTGAAGAGTAATAATTTAATAAAATATAAAATGTATGGGTTTAATGTCGAATCCAAACAGTAGGTATTAAAAGTTAATTAGGGTTTATGATTAATAAAACTAGTTTTATAATTACTTTCATTTAGGAACTTTGCACCATTATTTTAGACAAAGTATTGATACATATAATCCTTACATATTATTAAGCTCCATCAAAACTCCCTAACACTTGTCTAAATGGAATCCATGTCCTTGTGATCTTTTACACATCAACTTGTAAATAAACCTTCAACACCATTTAATTTGTAATTCATTCTTATAAAATTATTATACTCACTTACACCTAAGCTTGTACCTTTATTTCAGTATCATTTCACCCAATTACAACATTGAATTGGATTATATAAGAACTTTTTAAATACTTCATGGTATCACAAATAATTGAATCTAGGGGTGTTTATTACAGATTTAACAAGTATGTACACATAAGATAATGAATGAATGAACATGAAATGTTTTAAATAGACCTTATAGAAGATGAGTAGGATGATGAACACAAGACAAAAACCCTAACCAAGCTTCCAAATCCAAAACCCTAATCAAGAAAACCCTAGATATGTTTTCTTGATTAATCCTTGTCAAACCCAAATCCAAGCTTGCAAAAACCTTGAATAACCTTAGATGGTCTTAGAATGAGTACTAGTACACTTGGAATACCTTAGAAAATCAAAGATATATGAAACCCTAATTGTGAAAAGGGTGCCGTGGGTTTAGGTTATGATTTTAGCGAGAGTTGTGCTGCTATTGCGTATTTGATTTAGGGGAGTGTAAATGATTTATCTAGATACTTGCCCTTGCTTTTATATAGTACTTAGGAAACCTATTAATCTACTTTAATGGAAAAACCATGGGAGCAAATGGTTTGGGTACAAGGTTTTTTTGTATATAGTTTTTTGTTTTATTGTTAAACTTGTTGTGTTGTTTGGTTTTTCTTTTTGTCATTTTGTTTCTTTGTTTGTAAGTTGTTTGGTTGATTTGTGTTTTTTTGTTTGTCTTGTTTGTTTTGTAAGAACTCTTCTCCTCACTCCTTCGTGGTGTTGAAAGAGCTGTCAAATTGCGAAGATGGTTCGAGAAAACTGAGAGTGTTTTCGAGATCAGTGAATGTGCAGAGGGTAAGAAGGTGAAGTTTGTTGCTGCTACATTGGAAGGACCAGCTTTGACTTGGTGGAAAACTAAGGTTGAAACAATGGGTTTGGAGACTGTGAAACAAATGCCTTGGACTGAGATGAAGCAACTAATGACTACGGAATTTTGTCCGATAGAAGAAGTTCAAAGAATAGAGCACGAACTGTGGAACTTAAAGGTCAAAGAGTATGATGTTGTTGCTTATACTCAGAGGTTTAATGAACTAGCTTTGATGTGTCCAAGAATGGTTGAGCCTGAAAGAGTGAAGGTTGATTCTTACATCCGAGGATTGACTAATAATATCAAGGGTGAAGTGACATCTTCTAAGCCTGCTGATCTGAACAAAGCTGTGCGTATGGCTCATAAGTTGATGGAGCATAAATCGCAAGCTAGAGATGAAAATATTTTAGAAGGAAAGAAGCAAAAGTGGGAGAGCTTTCAAAGTGGAAATAGTAGTGGTAAAGGCAATCAAAAGGATAAATTTCGTCAAACTTTGCAGAATAGCCAAAAGCAAAGGAACGCGCGAGCCATGGTTACCGCTCCTACTAATGGAAAGCTTCCTTTGTGTGAAAGATGTTTTACTCGCCATGTTAGTCAGTGTACAATCAAGTGCCATAAGTATGGAAAGGTTGGGCACAAGGTAAGGTATTGTAAGGAGAGGAGTGTTGCCACGGGTGCTAATGCTCAGCCTGTTTGAACTTGTTATGATTGTGGTGAGCAAGGTCATACTAGGAACCGATGCCCAAAGAAGATTAAGCAAGAGGAAGTTGGAGAGGTTCGTGGTCGAGCTTATGCTATTAAGGATGCTGAGTCATTAAGGATTGAAGGATGAAGGAATGGGCTGACTCTCAAGGGGATCCGAATGGTGGTACTGGTACGTTCCTGCTCAACAACCGCTATAAATAATAAATATAAATACAATTAAATACTTATAAATATATAATAATTGATCAAAATTCACATATGTAGTAAATAAACGTGAAGCTGAATTCATCCTGGTCTGTTTTCCCCCCCCAAACAAGGGCTAGAAGGACCTGGGTCGAATGACGTTTGATATCAATGCTTGAATAGGACAAAGATTTTAATTGATTATGGTTACTAAAACTACGGGAAAAACAAATTAGGAATTCTAAATTAACAACTAAGCCACAAAAGTCAATACGAGTAATCCTAAAAGGCATAAATTAACAACTAAGTTATAAAATTAAACCCAAAATAAGCAAAATTAGTTTCTAAAACCGTCAAATGTGTTAAAAGAAGATAAACTAAAAAGAAATATATAAATTTTTTTGACTTTTATTATAATTTATTTATTAATTTGAAACTAATTTAAATTAAACTAATAAAAATCCTAGAAAATAGTCAATTTAATTCCTAAAATTTCTAAAAAATGATATTTCTATCTACTTTAGTAAATGTCTATAAAGTGAAAAAAACTCATAAAACAAATTTTTAACAATTTTTTATGAATAAAAACCAAATTTAAAAAACCAAATTTAAAAGCAAAAAATCAAAATATAAAATCTAAAAGTTGCATAAAAAACGATAGTAATTTTAAAAAAAAAATCATAGTAAACCTCAAACTCTACATATTCAACAGTCACACTACACCCCCTCATAAAAAAAATACAAAAAAACATCAAACAAACGCCTCTAAAAAAACCCAATCAGATACCAAAACAATAACCAAAATCCCCAATCCTCCCCCGATACCCTCCCTAATTCCCCCACACACCCCCCCCCATCCCTCCCGACTAAACATAATCCGCCTCTACAGTGTCACCCACCGCAGTAACAGACTCATACACAATCCTCCCATTCACAGTCCCCAACACCCACCTTACAACACACCCCCACAACAATAAAAACAAACACAAACAAATTTGTCACCTGTTTTTCACCCCCAGGCTAACAACACTCTAATCCCACAAACACAACCTGTGGATGATCTATTTGTAAAGCAAACAGCTGTAAGTGTGTGTGTCCTGTTAAAAAAAAGGGGTTAAACGAGGGAGTTTAGGACAGGGTATCGAGCCTTGCAAACCCTTGACTTCCCTAGTTTATCCCCTTTTTCTTTAATGTTCTTTTTGAATTTTTTTTCATAAACTAATAAAAAACTAAAAAGTAAGCAACTTTTGTAAAAACCCAATTTTTATTATTAAGTGAAACCACGAGAAAAGGATTGGGAAATAAGTCCAATAAGGATTGACAGATTGGCCATTTTTACTACACTAGAGACCCCCCCAATGTCTCTGACAAACCATCAATTGATGTTCAAAATATAAGTAACAAATAAAGCAAATAAAAAAGCGAAGACAAAACATCAACACCACAAACAACCACTACACCTTAATAATCAAGTGGAAGCAAAAATAAGCCAAGAAAAAAGCCAAACAAAGCCATAAAAAGGCCAAGTCAAAATTATAAAGCACTTTGGACTAGATGAAAAAAATTTACATGACAGCAATACCCCACCTAGCTACAAGGTGCTAAACTAATATAGTCAACACACAAAATCCACCAAACATGAACACAACCCTAATCCAGAATGGCTATAAAGTCTTATATGCCCTTAAAGCTTATATCCTATAGAGCATAAAATAATCATAAAACAAAATTTAGATATTAATGTGAAACTCAAATAAACGTGCCATTGTAAATGTCATTTATAATTTCACCAGGCTGGCCAATAAAACAAAGATGTGCTATATCCCAATGGAAGCTATTTATTTATTAAATAAAGTATAAATATCAAAACCTATTCAACTGGACAAAGAAAAAGCAGGCCCCACAATAAGCTAGGAAAAATAAGCTAAACAAATGAAAAAACAAAAACTAAGTTAAGTCTTGCACGGATAGAGCATAGAACTATCCAAAAAAGTGAGACTTTGTGGATAAAATTTCAAGATCTAAAAAACACGTTATATACTAAATCTGCAAAACATCCACCTTCCACACGGTGCACCTAAAGGCCACATGCCCCCCAATGACCCCCCACCAGCCATTCAAAGTCCCCCCCCCACCCTACACCCCCTCACGGCAAGTCCCACAACACACACACAAGACTATCTGTTAGCCCACCCCATTCCCCCCCGTCTCACCTCCACCCCTCGCTTCCTCCAAACCCCCGTTCCCACGCGCCCCCCATACTCTCACTAATCCCCCCATAAAAACTTCTCCACAGCCACGTAAACCCCCCCCCCAGACCCCCCCCCCCCACCTGCCGCCCGCTCAACACCCCCCCCAAATCTACTCCAACCCCCAAAATCCCCCCCTCTAAACACAACACGGTCGCGGTCATACCAAAAACAAACCGGTCCCGCCCACACAACCCCCCTTCATATCCCAAATCCCCCCTCTCCCTTCACCCGGATCCATCCCCCCCATTAAACCCCCTCCCAAAAATCCCCGTTAATGGGTCCTTAAACCAAACACCCATTTAACTAACTTTTATCAAATTTTAAGCTTATAACTTGATTTTTAATGAACAGACCTTTAAGACCAGATGTTATATAGCTTATATAGATAATATTAAGCAAACGTTAACAACTATTAAGCACTCAAATAAGCTGGAACAAGTTATGCAATTTTCAAAGCTATTATGACAGATTTGAAGAAAAAACTTGCACAATTGATTTTTAAACTACACTGATGCATACATAAGCATTAAATAACATAACTAAGCAATAAAACGCACTAACCCACCCTTAAACACCGGCCAGCAACCGCAGTTGACAGATAAACAATGCTCAAACATGTAAAAATGAAAGACTTACAATGCCGCATTACTAAAAAAACAGGTCACCACCAAGCCTTATATTACTAAGAAAGTCTACAAGCTCTAGCTTGTCAAAGAAAAGCTAGTAAAGTCCATAAGCCCATCCAAGTTTGGCTTATCATCCAAAAATCAGCTGTGGTATTTTTAAGGGTGGATTCTTTTTGTGAATTTTTTCTTAAGTTTTTAATATATAACTGAAACATGTTACTTATGTGTTTTTTATAAGAGCTTAAATCATATTAGATGACGCTTTTTAAACAAAGAAAAAAAACAAGAATTCAAGATTTATCTTAAAAACTTCAAATTTTCATTGAAATTAGAAACAGGTTACAAGACTTAGTAAATTAAAAGACAATAAGTAAAAATGACTCAAAAGTAAACTAAGTTAAAAACTATATAAAAACTAGATGCCTTTCATGGCTTACAATGAGTCCTATTTATAGAAACGAATTAGGTCTTGGACTCTTTGTCTTGTGTTTCTTTTGTGAGACAGAAACAAGGTGTGCTTGTTGTGTGAGTAGAAACCCAAAATCAATCTTGGCCTTCAATTTCATTTGTGCTTCTTTAAGTTCATCACAGCCATCGAATTCCTTGAAATGTGTGGGATTGCCAACATGGCAATGCACATTGTGACTAGGGTTTTAGTGGGTTGAGGGTGAGGGTTTTATCCCTTGTGATTTTTGGTGTTGCAGGGTAAAAGAAAGGAAGAAGACCCGTGAATAGTGGTTGGGTTTTGAGCTTTGGCGGGAAAAAGAGTTATTGAAAGGGGCAGGGGAAAGGTTTGGAGAGTTGGCACGTTTGGTCCCTCAATTTGTTTGTTGTTATTGCAAAACTCGTCCCTTGTGGTGATAAGTTTGGGAAGATGGCAAAAACAGCCCCTCCATTTGTTTGTTGTTATTGCAATAAACGTCCTTTGTGGTATTAAACTTTTGGGAGGTTGGCAAAAACAGTCCCTCAACTCCTTTTGGGCTTATACTTGTTTATTCTTGGGCCGGTTTGGGATAAAAAAAAGGTTTTGGGCCTTTTGGGCCCATTTGGTCTTCAATATATCCCTTAATGGGCTGCCCCGACCCATTAGATGGGTAAGGGTGGCCCATTAAGAATTTCTTCGGTTTTGGCTTCGGGTTTGACCATTGACTTTTCATGCTCTTCCATTCTCGTGCTCGGTTTTTGTCCGTTTTGGCTTCGTTTTTACTTTTCTTAGAATATCCGTTTCCCTACACAATACAGAAACGCAAAACATAACAACAATACAATGTATTTTTTGGTACGTGTTTTATGGTAATTTAGCTCGTTTTTAATGTGTAAAGGTATGTTGTAATTAACACATACCAACCTTCAAATAGAAATAGTAGTGGTAAGGAGCAATCAAAGAGGATAACTCGGTCCAAACTTTGCAGAATAGCCCAAAAGCAAGTGAACGCGCGAGCCATGGTTTACCGCTCCTACCTGATTGAAAGCTTCCTTGTGTGAAACGATGTTTTACTCGCCATGTTGGTCAATGTACAATCAAGTGCCATAAGTGTGGAAAGGTTAGGCACAAGGCAAGGTATTGTAAGGAGAAGAGTGTTGCCACGGGTGCTAACGCTCAGCCTGTTTAGACTTGTTATGATTGTGGTAAGCAAGGTCATACTAGGAACCGATGCCTAAAGAAGATTAAGCAAGAAGAAGCTGGAGAAGTTCGTAGCCGAGCTTATGCTATTAAGGATGCTGAGTCTCAAGGTCCGAATGTGGTTGCTGGTACGTTTCTGCTCAACAACCGCTATGCTTTTATTTTATTCAATTCGGGTTTCGATAGGAGTTTTGTGGACACTAGATTTAGTTCCATGCTCGATATCAAACCGATTAAAACAGGAGCTAGTTATAAGGTAGAGTTAGCTGACGGAAGGGTAGTTAGTATGAGCACTGTTTTGAACGGTTGCGCTCTGAATTTATTGAACCATATTTTTGAAATTGATCTTATGCCGATTGTGCTTGGTACGTTTGATGTCATAATCGGTATGGATTAGCTTGTCAAGCACGATGCCGTTATCGTCTGTGGTGAGAAAGTTGTTCGTATACCATATGGAATCAAGACATTGATAGTCGAAGGTGACAAAGGTGTGTCTCGACTGAAGGTCATATCTTGTATTAAAGCCCGTAAGTACGTCAAGCGAGGTTGTCATTTGTTTTTGGCACATGTGATGGAGAACAAGTCGAAGGAGAAATGAATGGAAGACGTGCCTGTAATTCGTGACTTTCCTAAGGTGTTTCATGAGGAGTTTCCAGGACTACCACCGTCGAGGCAAGTAGAGTTTCA
This sequence comes from Tanacetum coccineum, assembly GCA_026074375.1. Lineage (NCBI taxonomy): Eukaryota > Viridiplantae > Streptophyta > Magnoliopsida > Asterales > Asteraceae > Tanacetum > Tanacetum coccineum. The sequence goes on from BQNB010046540.1 coordinate 19,255, forward strand.
AATTGACTTGGTACCGGGTGCTGCACCTGTTGCACGTGCACCGTATTGATTGGCACCATCTGAAATGAAAGAGTTGTCAGTACAATTTCAGGAGCTGCTGGAAAAAGGATTTATTCGTCCGAGTTCATCACCGTGGGGAGCACCGGTGTTGTTTATGAAAAAGAAAGATGGATCTTTCAGAATGTGTATTGATTATCGCGAGTTAAACAAGTTGACCGTCAAGAATCGTTATCCTCTTCCGAGAATTGAAGATTTATTCGACCAACTGCAAGGTTCAAACGTGTATTCTAAGATCGATCTGCGATCAGGATATCACCAGTTACGCATTAAAGAAGAAGACATTCCAATTACTGCATTTAGAACTCGGTATGGTCACTTTGAGTTCCAAGTCGCCTGCAGTGTTTATGGACTTGATGAACCAAGTATGCAAGCCATATCTTGATAAGTTCGTCATAGTGTTCATCGATGATATTTTGGTTTATTCCAAGGACGAAGAAGAGCATGGGAAGCATTTGAAGATTATTTTGGAGCTGCTTAAGAAGGAGAGATTGTACGCCAAGTTTTCAAAGTGTGATTTTTGGCTAGATTCAGTACAATTTATGGGTCATGTGATTGATCGTAGTGGTGTTCATGTTGATCCTACCAAGATCGAAGCCATTAAGAGTTGGGCTGCACCAACGACGCCAACGAAGGTGAGACAATTTCTTGGATTGGCTGGTTACTATCGAAGGTTTATTGAAGGTTTTTCTTTGATTACTAAGCCACTGACTAAGTTGACTCAGAAAAATAAGAAATACGAGTGGGGAAAAGAAGAAGAAGGAGCTTTTCAGACATTAAAGCAGAAGTTGTATAGTGCACCGATCTTAGCATTGCCCGAAGGAACAAGAGATTTCATGGTGTATTGTGACGCATCACTTAAGGGTTATAGAGCCGTGTTGATGCAAAGAGAGAAGGTGATAGTGTACGCTTCTAGACAATTGAAAGTCCATGAAGAGAATTACACTACTCACGATTTGGAATTAGGAGCCGTTGTTTTCGCTCTTAGATTATGGAGACATTATTGTATGGAAAGAAGTGTGTGGTTTTCACCGATCACAAGAGCCTACAATATATTTTGAATCAGAAAGAGTTGAACTTGAGACAACAAAGATGGATCGAGTTTTTGAGTGATTATGATTGTGAAATTTGGTATCATCTTGGAAAAGCGAATGTTATGGCAGACGCCTTGAGTCACAAGGAAAGAATTAAGCCATTGCGTGTTCGAGCTTTGATGATGACTGTTCACAATGATCTACCTAAGCGAATTCGTGAAGCTCAGAAGGAAGCAATAAAGAAGAAGTATGTAGGGAAAGAAAATTTGGGGAGATTGATTAAGCCGATATTTGAGTTTTACCCTGATGGAACGCGTTGTTTTGGAAATCATGTTTGGTTGCCACGATTCGGTGGATTGAGGGATTTGGTTATGCATGAGTCGCATAAGTCCAAGTATTCCATCCATCCGAGATCAGACAAGATGTATCAAGATTTTAAGCCGTTATACTGGTGGCCGAATATGAAAGCTGATATTGCCACGTATGTTAGTAAGTGTCTGACTTGTGCGAAGGTTAAAGCCGAGCATCAGAAACTATCTGGATTGCTGCAACAACCTGAGATTCTAGTTTGGAAGTGGGAAAGGATTACTATGGATTTTGTGAGTGGATTGCCAAGAACGCCGAGTGGGTATGATACGATTTGGGTTATTGTCGACCGACTGACCAAATCAGCTCATTTCTTGCCAATGAAGAAAACGGATAGTGTGGAGAAACTCACACGACTTTATTTGAAGGAAATAGTGTGTAGGCATGGTATTCCTGTTTTGATCATTTCAGATCGAGATAGCCATTTTACGTCTAATTTCTGGAGATCGCTTCAGGAAGCGTTGGGTCCGAATTTGGAAATGAATACCGCTTACCATCCTCAAACGGATGGTCAAAGTGAGAGGACAATACAAACGCTAGAAGATATGTTGCGTGCCTGTGTGATTGACTTTGGGAGTAGTAGGATCACCATCTGCCTTTGGTCGAGTTCTCATATAACAATAGCTATCACGCAAGTATTAAGGCTGCACCATATGAAGCTTTGTACGGAAGAAAATGTAGATCACCAGTATGCTAGAGTAAGGTTGGGGATAGCCAACTCACCGGTCCAGAATTGATCCGTGATATGACCGAGAAGATTGTCCAGATTAAGAATCGTTTCATGTTTCTGTTTATAAGTGGTGGAGGGATGGGTTTTGGTTTTAACTGTTTAGAAAAGAAATGAGCGGGTGGTTTTTGTGTCTTTTTCTTGATGTTTTTTCCCTGACCTCCTGCCGCCTTCTTCTCCTTCTTTCTTAAACGCTTCTCTCTTTCCTGCACAAATTTATATTATTTCCATTATCATCAAAATGAGTTACATTTTAGTTGTTTAAAGAATATATATTTTGACCATTATTTACAGTGTAATTAGTAAAATAAAAAAAAACATTCTCGTGAAGGTTAAGCAACAATATTATACCTTATCGACAGTATCAACCGATAAGGGAAATCTTTCCCACGAAATCTCCTGAATATCTTTCGCAGTCCTTGCTTGAGCAGAGGATGTATCCGTCAATCCTAAGCTTCAATATAGCTTCGCTGATCTTGTTAAAGTCTATTTCCAATTATTCCAGCTCCTGTAACCAAAATGTGAAACACAGATGAATAACTCGAAAAAAAGAGTTGTTTAGTAAGGTAATAAAAAGATTAATAATGAATGTCATAACTCATATAGTAAAGCTCGTTGTCTTATTCTTAGTGTCTCTCTCGGACTTGGAAGCATTTCATTATCCATGCTTGTCGGACGTGAAAGTATTTCATCATTCAGGCTTGGCTTGGTTTTCAAATCCTTTGAGGGAACCTGCAGAAAGGTCGTATGCTCGTTAGTCTGATGTGATCCATTTCCACCCATACTAAAATTGACCCATTTGGCTCAACAACGTATAACACTATTATATTCCAAATTCGGTAGCCTGTATCATAAATATGTTTTTTCACAATATTTCGTAAACCAAAACTTATCTTTTTAAACCAAACCAAAACTGGTATGCCTTTCATTTCATATTTAGCTTTAATATTAATTTACCAATTTGACCCATAATAATCTGAATCGCACCTTTTATAAGCAAATGAGTCAAAAGAACCTCACCCATAACATCAAAGGAGAGGACATACCAAAAGCTGCATAAAAATATTGATGATATGATCACTACCTTATATTGTATGCTGGCCAAGTGGCCATAATAGTGACTTTCAACGTCTTATCTACTGATAGATCAGTAGTAAACACTTTATTTGCATTAGAGGAGCAGCCATAAATTCCAGTAACAAAGTCATCACCTTTCCTATTGAGATAGCGGGATTAACATTCTGCTTGGCATTGTGAATAGAGTCAGTTTCTTAATCCTTTCGATTCCATACTGTCAACGGAATATATAGCTCCAAACAATGTCTAAATTAGGATTCTACCCAGGCTCATCATGCATCATTTCACACTCGGATATGAATGATGTTTATCTCTCATTTTTTAATCGAGAAGTGTATTACCAATTAATCAGTAGTTATAAGCTCAGGATACGTACCTTTAGATAATCTGAATAGATAAACATTAGTTTTTTAGGTTTGGTAAGTTTTATTTTGGACTCTAAGAGATTAATTAATTAACTAATGACTTTATTTGTAAACCAAAAACCTTACCTTTACTAACCTAAACCATAAAACTGGTATGCCTTCCATTTCATATTTAGCTTTAATATTAATTTACCAATTTAACCCATAATAACCTGAATCGCACCTTTTATAAGCAAATGAGTCAAAAGAACCCCACCCATAACATCAAATGAAACTTGAATCAACACCACATACCTGATCTTTCAAAATATCTTCTCTCCACTCTCCATGGAATTTCTGAAGAAGTGTCAATAATCTTTGTATCTCAGGTGAAACTTCAGCTGGTATCAGCTTCTGTATATCATCTTTATTCGCATTCTCACACACACATTTACGAATCAACATTCGAAGACATACCAAAAGCTGTGTAAATGAAAGTTTAACGTCATCATTACTATCTACTAACAATCAAACCAAACATTTATCATTGGCTTTTTTTAGTATCAAACATGAACATATGGTAGTGTTGCAATTTTCATTTTTTTGACGTTCTTTTTGTACGTTTCGTTTATCAAGATTTTTTATGAACTTCTATGGTACGCGTAGCTTATAGCTTAAAATAAATGATAGTTAATTTGATTATAAGTAAAAGTCAGATACCGGACCATATAGAGGATCGTGAGTCTGAATGTGAGAGTCTGCTTCAACACCACCTTCATCTAACATGTTTATGATGTGACGACTGTTGAGACCGAAATGCATTTAGATACCTCGTTGATTATCCCCTGTATTCCATAAGTGACAACAGGTTTTGCACCATGCTCATTATGATTTTAGTAGCTAAGAAAGCATCTCATTTTTCAACGATCATCAAAGAATCAATATATCGCAACCCTGATCATAAAAACACAAAAAAATAGTTAAAACACATACACATAAGAATAATTACCGGAAAAAGTGATATGGCATGGAGTGTTTGGCAAATTTGACAAAAAAACTATTCAATGTTGCCTGAACACAAAATCTATTCAATGCTGTCCTAAATACTACAAGCATTCCATGATATTAAAGTGTCGGTGATCCATATCATCTAATCATGATTGCCATCTTATGACCGAATGTAAACTTTAGGAGCATCTTTCTTAATATTACGTCACCGATTAATGTTATGTACCTTGGTTGGAATGACGTGAATAATAGTAGTTTTCTCTTCGATTGCTGCTTGACTCGGCCGTGAAGCTAAATCATCACACCTCCATTTGTCAAAAACCTACAGTTTCATGAAATGATTCAAATATTAGATCTGAAAAAAAGTACTCAATAGATGATGATAGCCAGTAAACGATGACATAAGAATACCAATAGAGCACGACAACATTTTGCATTTGTAGAATCCATTCCGTCAATTTGACTCATCCCGAGGATCCGATCCACCCACCTCACAAAACATATAAACGGGAGGCTTTGAAACTTTTTGGCTCAGAGTTGCGATTGCAGGCCGGGATTAGAAAGTACCCGACCCGCCATGGCTGCAAACACGTAGTCGTGCTGCCTCGCCAAGACACGTGTAATAAACACGTAAACGTTATACTATCTTCATCGCCTGTGTTTACGTTCATCACAACCTCTTACCAGTCAAAAAGGTGCTAATAAGCACATGTAAGCAGCGAAAGAAAACCGTTTCAGTAAAGCAAGCGCTCAGAACCACGTTTATAGCGCTTAAGAATACCAATAGAGCACCCTTAAATGCAACCATTAAACATGTCTTGGAATTACAATCCTGACCTTTAATATTAAAGCTACTAAACGATGACATAAGAATACCAATAGAGCACGACAGCTTTTTGCATTTGTAGAATCCATTCCGTCAATTTGACTCATCCCGAGGATCTGATCCCCCCACCTCACAAAACATATAAACGGCAGGCTTTGGAACTTTTTGGCTCAGAGTTGCGATTGCAGGCCATGATTAGAAAGTACCCGACCCGCCATGGCTGCAAACACGTAGTCGTGCTGCCTCGCCAAGACACGTGTAATAAACGCGTAAACACTATACTATCTTCATCGCCTATGTTTACGTTCATCACAACCTCTTACCATTCAAAAAGGTGCTAATAAGCACATGTAAGCAGCGAAAGAAAACCGTTTTAGTAAAGCAAGCGCTCATAACCACGTTTACAGTGCTTAAGAATACTAATAGAGCACCCTTCAGTCCAGTTTGAACCTATCCCAGCAAGGAACACCTTCTTACTGCAAGTTGTATTACTTGCATAACATATATTATAGGACGGGAGAAAAGGGTGTGCGTCCCGCCATGGCTGCAAACACGACAACGTGCTGCCCCGCCAAGATACGGGCCGATTTCACCCAACACGACCCATACAATGCTATCACCATCATTCTAATCACATGGAAACTAATACAAAGCGCAATAAGCAACGCATATTTGCACAACATAAGCCAAATGTGGGTTGGCATCCTCCTTTTCCCATTTATCTGTTTTCCTAAACACGTGCCACTAAAAACACGCAAACCACACACAACCATAACTTTTAAATCCACTCACCATAGCAAGCGTAAGGAAACGCAAGACAGCATCAGCAAAGCATCAAGAAAGGGCAACATATCTTTCGGCTTATTTTGCAGCTTATAAGCCTATCAACATCGTCGCACACCCTTCACTATCGTCACACGCCATGGATAGTGGCAACGAAATGATCAGTGGCATCGAAGAAGCATAAGCACAAAGTATAAGCAAGCCTGAACCGTATATCTTAATTTTAAGCAGGAACAACAACAATGCCAACACCAATGTGGAAGGCTCAGATTATACATGCTAACAAAGCAAACACACTTTCTCTTCCACATTCTTATGGCCTGCAAGGAATAAGAATTCTTAATTTAATCATCTTAAAAAAACTCAAATCAATCATCTTTCAATTTACCACCTAATTCACACACAAAAATATCATAACTTGTATAGTTCTACTTATGTTAATTTACCCTAAGAAACCCCTAAAATATAATGATATGAATATCCCTCAATTAGGGTTTATAAACTTTCAAAGTGGATTAACTAACAACCTTGTACATGTAATCCCAAGCTTAGTAAGACAGAATCTTCAAAAGTTAAGAGAAAAATCTTGTACATTAATCCACGAATACCCAAAAATATTATACTAAATCAACAAAACCCAAAAAAATATAATCGAAATTAAACTCACAGAGAGAGATCTCAATATCACAAATTTCTTCCAAAATTAAACAAAAGAAAACCACATACCTGCGGTTACTTGGAACTATGGCGGCCAAAATCGTAACCAAATTAGCATCAATATTTTTGCAATAAGAACACATATTATTGAAGATTCTTAATAAAAAATCGCTGCATATAAACTCTTCTATCGTTTTGAATAAGAGGATTTAGGATATTTTTAGAGAAATGTTGTTGTGTGTATTTTTAGAGAGATGTTAGAGAGAGAGATATGGAAGGGTGAGAAGAACAGAGAGAGAGACGGTGGTGTAGTTGAGTTTTTTTAATATTAAAAATTGTAGGTAAATGGGTCGGGTTCCAGCAGGTTAAGAAATGAGTTGGGTTCCGGCGGGTTTCGGTTAACTTCAGACGGGTTCTACGGGTTCTGGCAGGATCAGGTCAGTCATTAAATGCAACCATTAAACATGTCTTGGGATTCAAATCCTGGCCTTTAATATTAAAGTTACAATGGCCCTATTACGAGATACTCGTGATAAATTAAAAGAATTAGCCTGCATAATTCATATGTCAAGATTGTTGCTAACAAAAAGTTGATTATTTGACACATGACAAAAACAAAGGTATCAGGTTTATCAGGGCCGTCTTTGAGGGTGCGCGGGGTGGGCGACCACACAGGGCCTCAAAATTTCAGGGGCCCTTAAATTTGTCACCTTAACAATATGTTAACTGTTTAGATAATTAATTTGCATTATATCTTATAAACAATGTCATTTTACATATAAAAATTCTTCTCGAAAGGTCTTATTATTTAATTTCGCCCAGGGCCTTCAAAAATTTCAGAAATTTTCAGACGGCCCTGAGGTTTATATCAAAGATATTTCGTAATACATGGCAATATTTTTAAATTTTGAGTTAGTGGTTTAAGGATGATTTAATTTCAAGTACTAAGAGTATTTTGACTTGGCTTTATACATCTTTATATGTATGGGGATGAGGGTGAATGAAACTTTTAGGCTTATGGTATAATATTATCGATAACTTGAGTTTACACGAAAAGATTTTGAGTTTCCGGGGTTCCGTTTGGTCAAAAACACGAAAAACGTAATTTAAAGAATAAAACCCTAAAATTAATATCGGAAGTGATTAAAATCACGAAACACTCAGGAAAGCTAATATAACACATATAATGCCTAAATTAATTATAACCGATGCCGGAACGCGTCCGACGACGTTTTTCAGTTTCTACGCAGTCTAGTTCCCCGGTAAACTATCAGATTTAAACATAATGTATAAAATTTAAAAGTAGATGACCGGAGTGGGTCGGAATACTAACCGGGAATTTATGAGGTGTGACACTGAAGACCAAAAGGAATTTCAAACACAAATTAAAGAACTCTTAGACAACAAACTAATAAGGCCTAGTCATAGTCCCCGTAGTTCACCAGCCTTTTTAGTAAGAAAACATGCCGAGATAGCAAGAGGTAAAGCAAGGATGGTAATAAATTATAAAAAGTTAAATGAAAATACAGTATTAGATGGGTATTTTTTACCACATAAAGAAAGTTTGATAAATTGGACTAGAAACAAAAAGATCTTTTATAAGTTTGACTGTAAAAGCGGATTTTGGCAAATAAAAATGCATCTTGATAGTATAGCTTACACTGTATTTTCTACTCCACAAGGCCAATATGAATGGCTAGTTTTACCTTTTGTGTTAAAAAATGCTCCACAAATATTTCAAAGGAAAATGGATATTATCTTTAAAGAATATGACTTCATTTTTGTTTACATTGATGATATCTTAATCCTATCAGATGATATAAGTTCACACTTAAAACACCTTGATATTTTTGTTGATTTATGTACTAAAAATGGTTTAGCCTCGTTAGAAAAAAAACAAATTTGATTCAAAAAGAAATTGAATTTCTGGGAATGAAATTAGATGGTAATGGAATTAAACTCCATAGCCACATTCTTGAAAAAATATCATCTTTTCCAGATAGATTAGTTGACAAAAAACACCTGCAAAGTTTTCTTGGAATACTCAATTATGCTTCAGATTTTATTCAAAATTTGGCGGAGTTAAGAAAACCATTATATATATATATATATATAGTAGGGATCCAGTGAGAAGTAAATTAAAATAAGAAGTGGTGAGAAGTGACTAAAATCACACATTTGAGATGCAACGACTTTCATTAGATGCATTTCTATTCATCTAAATGCACCATAAAGAGTTTCGAAAGTTAATTTGATGTGTAGATGGTGCAAATTGATTTTCATGATTTTGGCATATGTAGAGGACCAAAAAATAAGAGAAATCGTGAAATGCATCTAAAATACGTATATGCATCTAATTAAAAGCTAGAAAACACAATATGATGCATTATAATGCATCTAAGATTATAGAGATGCATCTAATTTAAGTCGATGCATCTCGAATATGCGGTTATAGTTACTTTTTATCCTTCTTATTTTAAGAAAACTTCTCATTTGATCCCAACTCTATATATATATATGCAAGTTCAGCTCTTACCCTTATTTAAAATCTGCGCAGAAAAATCAACGCTCATTTTGACCACTTTCGATTCCGTTTTGGCCTTCCGGCGAAACACGAAAGTTGTCCGGAATGTCGTTTTACTTTGCCGCGAGGCTTGTTAGTCTTAAAAATGCCTAATGTCGGGTCGAAAAGCTTAAAAACAGATTCTACACATTTTCAAAAAAATAGAGTTGTTGCAGATTTGAGAAAAGGGCATTTTCGTCATTTTCTGTCGAGTTTTGGGTCTCGGGTAAAGCTAAAAAGTTGTTTAAAATGCCGTTTTACCTTTTCGCGAGGATAACTAAGGCTGAAAACGTGTGTTAACGGGTTGAAAAGCTTAGGATTAGATACTACATTTTAGTTAGAAAAATAAAGTTTCTGCAGAAACTTGCAGGGGTATTTTGGTCATTTTCTGTTGGGTTTCGGGTCTCGGCTAAAACTAAAAAGTTGTCCGAAACGTCGTTTTACATCAAAATGCTTTAGAGTCCGAGTCTTGAAAACTTAATCTAGCGGGTCGTTTTGGACGGGTCAGACTTAAGAAAATTTATAATAAAAAAAGTCAACATGGCGAAATTTTTAAGATTAATCAATTAGTTTCAAGGACATTCACCACCTTCATCATCTGGTAACGAAAAAAAGTTCCTCGAAAGTATATCGTGTCACCCGTCTACTGAAAGATAAAAAAAGACTCGTCGCGATGGTGTATTTTTTGTCGTGTGACGATTTACCGTTTTTAAGATATTTTATTTTTAAAAAAAAGGTGGAAAGGAGTTTTTTTATTTTTAATGAAAAAATGAGTGGCTAGGATTGGTTCATTGGATCTATGACAAATAATGGGTCTATGTTGATCTTAACTCTACTATGCCAACCATTTTTAAACAAGAGAATTATAATAGCAAGCAGGTATACCCTTGGATTTATCAAGGCTACACGAGAAATATATAATAAATCGCGAATAAACTCTGTTTTGGATACGATTTATGTATTCGGTGTCCCTAATCTTTGCAAAATGTTTATTTAAAAGAAAGTAATATTAGTGTTTCATTGAATAAAATCATATATGATACAGTACGTTTTATTAGTTATAAAGCAAAATAACTTACATGGTTAAACCATAACAGATGTTACAAACTACAAAAGGTATAATCGTAACATCCTTTTTAATAAAATAATAGTGCAATACTATTAATTATTGTTATACTACAAATTTTAAATAGTATCACGATTTTTCTTTTTCAACTCTATAACATATGTCATGAGATAGCCTTAATTGTCTTTGGCGATTGTGAGAAAATGATTGAGTGTGCATGAAAATGCTTGTAATGTGGTAGAATTTGAACTGTGATGTCCTAGGATGTAAATGGACATGAGGTATCCTTAATTGTGTTTGGTGTTTCTATGAAAATGATCGAATGTGGCCGATTATGCTTGTGATGTGATAGGATTTGAACTGTGATTCCCTAGGATGTAAATAGGCATGAGGTAGCGTTAATTGTGTTTGGCGATTGTGATAAAATGAATGAGTGTGCTTGAAAATGCTTGTGATGTCCTAGGATTTGAACTGTGATGTCCTAGGATGTAAATAGGCATGAGGTAGCCTTAATTGTGTTTGACAATTGGGAGAAAATGAGCGAGTGTGATTAAAAATTATTGTAATGCTATTGAGTTTGAACTGTGATGTCCTAGGATGTAAATAGGCATGAGGTAGCGTTAATTTTGTTTGGCGATTGTGAGAAAATGAACGAGTGTGCCTGATTATGCTTGTGATGTGATAGGATTTGAACTGTGATGCCCTAGGATGTCAATAGGCATGAGATAGTGTTAATTGTGTTCGGCGATTGTGAGAAAATGAACGAGTGTGCTTGAAAATGCTTGTAATGTGCTAGAATTTGAACTGTCATGTCCTAGGATGTAAATAGGCATGAGGTATCCTTAATTGTGTTCGGCGATTGTGAGAAAATGATTGAGTGTGCTTGAAAATACTTGTAATGTGGTAGAATTTGAACTGTGATGTCCTAGGATGTAAATAGGCATGAGGTATTCTTAATTGTGTTTGGCGATTGGGAGAAAATGAGCGAGTGTACTTGAAAATGCTTGTAATGTGTTAGGATTTGAATTGTGATGACCTAGGATGTAAATAGGCATGAGGTAGCCTTAATTGTGTTTGGCGATTGTGAGAAAATGAACGAGTGTGCCTGATTATGCTTGTGATGTGATAGGATTTGAACTGTGATGCCCTAGGATGTCAATAGGCATGAGGTAGTGTTAATTGTGTTTGGCGATTGTGAGAAAATGAACGAGTGTGCTTGAAAATGCTTGTGATTTGCTAGGATTTGAACTGTGATGCACTATGATGTAAATAGGCATGAGGTACCCTTATCTGTTTTTGTCGTTTGTGAAAAAATGAGCGAGTGTCCTTGAAAATGCCTGTAAAGTGAGAGGATTTGAATTGTGATGCCCTACGATGTAAAATGGCATGAGGTAGTTTTAACTGTCTATCGGTTTATGCAAAAATTTATGATTGTACCTGAATATGCATTTAATGTGTTAGGAGTTGATGATGTAATTATGCATGATTTAGGGGTAATTTTGATTTCCAATTTTGCAAAAATATTTACTGTGCTTGATTATTCCTGTGATGTGCTAGAATTTGTTTTAATCTCTTCCTTTAAAAAATGTTTCAGGTAATAAAGAAGGACAAGACAGAAACAAAAACGAGAGAAAGAAAACACCAACAAAAAAGTTGCTGAAAAAAATGTTGCTATAAAAACAATTCAAGTGGAAAAAATAATGAGTAAGTATTTAATTTAATTTTAATTTTGATTGAATATTCTTGTAAGGATTTATGCTGATGTGCTAGACAATGCACTGGAACATATAAGAATATATGTTTTAATTTATTCTGTTTAATAATGTTTCAGGTGATAATGAAGAAGACAATACTAACAGAAACAAGGAATTACTAAAAAAAACAAGAAAGAAGGTTGCTACAAAAAATGTTGATATTGGAAAATCAATAAGTAAGTATCTTATTTAATTTTATTTTTGATTGAAATGATATGAAGTCTGGTTGAAGATAATAATTTGTGGCTGATTATCATTTTTATTTGTTACAAATAAATAACTGTATTAGAGTTCAAGCCTGTTATGCTTGTTATGTACTAGAATATGAATTGTAATGCATTAGGTTATAATTTTATTTCAATAATGTTTTCAGGTGATACTGAATCAGATGATATTATTCAAAGAAATGAATTGAAGAAAAAAGCAACAAAAAAGGCTCCTGTTAAAAAGATTGATAAAAAAAGCAAGCAGACAAGAAAAACAAGCAAAAATCAACTGAAAGTGAAAGTGATTCTGACTTTGCAGTTGGAACATTCGATAAATATAAAGAAGTAGAAGGTAAGAAAAAGGGAAAAAGGCCTGCATTAGAAAAGGATTCTGATTCTGAAGATGTAGTGTGCGCTAAAAAGAAGAGAAAGCGAAATAAATCATAAGATAATATGATGGTTGCGTATAAACCAGAAGCATAAGCGAAAGTTTTAGCAGAGGAATCGAAAACAAATGACAGGAAAGCCATAAGTTCAAGAATGTCGCCCAGAAATTTGAAAAGGGTTATCGAATCACTAACTACTTCTCAAAAGGAGCATCTAAAACAAATGGGATTTGGAGAGTTCGCAGAAAATTTTGATTTTTTTATGTGCCAGGTATGAGTTTGTAGTTGAACTTTGATTATTCTTGATTATGCTTGAACCGTAATGTCCTAGGATGAATGATAATGAAAATATGAATGAGTTAGTGTCGTTTGGCTTTTGTTAAATAGTCATGAAGTATTAAATAGTCATGAGTTAGGGTTAAATATTTTACGATTAACTGTGATGTGTTACGATTAACTGTGATGCCCTAAAATGCATGAATAAGTAAATATGCATGAGTTAGTCTTAATTGTTTTTGGATTTTGACAGAAAACGATTGAGTGTGCTTGATTATGCTTGTGATGTCCTAGGAGTTTAACTGTGATTCCCTAATATGCATGGAGATGTAAATAGGCATGAGATATATGTAAATGAGAAAATAAATCAGTGTGCTTCATTATGCTTGTGATGTGCTAGGATTTGAACATTGATGCTCTAGTTTACATTAATAAGTAAATACTGATTAGATATGGGTAATTGTGCTCTAGAATGCATGAACAAATAAATAAATATGAGTTGGTAGTAATTTTAATTTTTATTATGTTTCAGGTATTCTTGGAATGTGGGTTGTAAAGAATTTTAATCCAAAAACATGCACATTAGTAATGGAAGATGGAAGTATGATAAAGATAACAAGAGAATTGATACATGATATACTTGGAATACCGATGGGTGATATCAAAGTTAAATCTCTCAAAGAAAAGAACCTATTCGATCCAGTCACAGCTAAATGGAGAGGGATGGTGCCGGAAATAGTTAATCGTGAGAAGATTCAGATTTCACAATTGGAGACATTTTTATGTACTTTGTCAGAGGCAGATTGGTTGTTTGATATTGGGTTTCTTTCACTATTCTTTTCAATATTTGGTCAAGGAAACAAAGACGGTACAATAAATGAAAGACTCATACCATACCTTGAAAAGACAGATAAAATTCATCAAATGGATTGGTGCTCCTATGTTCTAGAATCTTTGGTGAATGAGTGTACTGTTTTTAGTGCTTCCGACAAATTCAGTGGACCATTGCTTTTGCTTGCAGTAAGTTCACTATATTTACTTGAATGTAATTAATTTAATATAACAATGTGATGCAGTAGGTTTTAAACAGTAATGTACTAGAATATAACCTATCAGAATGTAATGTAGTAGACGTAAAAGTGTAATGCACTAGTATATAACACACTATATGTAGTAAAAATATAACCTGTCATGTAATATATCTTATACTGATATTAATTTATTTTTTTCAGCTTATATATGTCAATTCGACTGTGTCTAAAAATGTAAAGGTTGAAAAGACAGTTTCAGCATTCAAGGCATGGAATTCAAACATGTTGCTAAAAAGGCAACAAGAGGAACTTGATTTGAATTGGTTTGGACTTCTACCTATTGTAAAAGGTTTAGAATTCGTTGAACAAAAGAAGGTTAACAAAAAGAAGAAATTAGAGAGTATAACAGAAGATGGAGATGAAACAGCTGAAAAAGTTGAACAAAAAGAAGATTTCCACTATAAAACTTTTGAGGTACTAATCTTTTTTTTAATGTGGTAGTAAAATAAACTATAGTGCATTATGCAATAGGATGTAAGTTTGTTTTCTTTGGCATAACTTTAGGTTAGATGTGAATTATTATTTCTCTGATGTGCTAAAAAGATATCTGAAATGCAGTAGATTTCTTATGATTTAACTTTTTTAAATATTTGGTTTATTTTTTAAGAGTGATTCTGTTTGTGTCATTTGGACTATGATATGGTAGAAAAAGGCATGTAATGCAGTAAATTGAAATGCAGAAGAAAATAAACTGATATGCAGTAGGATGTAAGTTGGTTTTAATTAACATGACATTAGCTTAGATGTACATGTTTATTTCTTTTATGTGCTAAAAAATTAACTGAAATGCAGTAGATTTATTTTATTTTAATACATTTAAATGCTTTGGGATTTTTTTATGAAAGTCATTGTGTTTGTTTGATTTTGATTTTGATTTTGATGTGGTAGCATAAGGCATGTAATGAAGTAATAAGAAAATACAGTAGAAAATAAAAGAACTGAAATGCACATGATTAAATCCTAATGTATAGCATTAAAATGATGGTGTATGCATGATAATGTAATGATTTGATATTAAAAGAACTAAAATGCACTAGTATGTAAGTTGGTTTTCATTTTCCTGACTTTATTATGTTGCAAGTCTTTTTAAACCTTTGGGTTTTTTATGAAATTGTTTTTGTTTGTCTTATTTTGACTGTTATGTGTTAGAAAAAGTCTTGTAATGCAATAAATGTTTGTTTATATTTAGGAAATGAAGAAGATTTTAAAAGATAATCTGCTGAAAGGGAAAAACTTAATGGAGGATACTGATAACAAGCTGGACATTGCTTTGGCAATAAACTATGATGACGAAGAGTTAAAAAATATTATTGGCAAAAGAAATGAGTTATTTGTTACTGTTTATAGAGATGAAGAGGAGTTAAGAAATAGTATTGACAAGAGAAATGAGGATTTTGTTACTCTTTATAAAGATGAGAATAAAAAGTTCAAGAAGATGATGAGGATAAAGATAGGGATTTGGAAAAAAATGATGATGAAGAAGAAACAGATGGGGATGATGATGATGATGATGCACCAAATGGGGATAATGATGATAAAGATGATGATGAAACAGATGGGCATAATGATGATAAAGATGATGATGATAAGGATGAAAACAATGAAAACTTAAGGAATGAAAAAGAAAATAAAAACGTCGATGAAGGTAACAAAGAAGAAGTTGGAAATGAGAATATAAAAGACGATAATGTGGAAAAAGGTATATCTGTTATCGAACAAAAAGATGAGAATGTGGAAAAAGAAAAGGAAAAGAAGAAGGTACAAGATGATATGGTTTGGGACAAAACTAAAGCTATCGTCCCATTTGTTGATTACCATGATTATGAGATTAACGATACACAATCATCAACTGAAGATGCAGAATATAATGATAATGTATCTGGTTTAACCCATGTAACTGTTGAAGCTAATGTAGCTGGTGCATCAAATGCAGTGGACAATCAAGAGAATTTGAACTGTTTTTTTAGGAATGAGTTGGAAGATTTTGAACCATTGACGCTGTCACAAGAAACTGGAAAGAAATATTCAAACAAAAGAAGAAAGCTACCAGTTTTTGATGACATTTCCATATTGAATACACAGCTGGAATCTGAAAAGATACATGATGCAAGCTTGGTTGTTCATCAGATGATTGAAGATATTACAAAACTTCCTTTGATCTCTAGAGCTTTAAAAGAAGCTGTTCAAGATGTAACACCTGTTGATGCACGTCCATCTTTCAACAAAATAAAGATCAAGCTAGAACGAGACAGTGATGGAAAAGTTCATGCGAAGAAAATTGATGATGTACCATGTTCTGTAGAAAAGGGAAATGTTAATGCGGTGAAAGTAGCTAATCATAAAGTTATTAATGCTGCCAAAGACAAAACAGTTCAAGTTGCAAAAAAGGAAGTGCCTAAAAAGAAAAATGCTAAAGTTGCGGTAAAAAGAAGTGCTAAAGCTGTGGAAGTGCCTCCTGATAAAGTTGTTGATGCAGCGAAAAAGAAAGGGGATGCAATGACACAATTTAAACAGCCAAGACCTGCAACTAAAATCATTAAAGATGATTATCAAACGCCTAAAAGAGGAAAAAAGAGAGTAGCTCAAGTTTTAGAAGAGGATCTTATTCTAAGTGGAAAGCGAATGGTAAATCCCTCATTTGCTTTAGTGTCGCCATATTTTGAGAGGAAAACCATGTATACAAAACCATTTACTGTAGCAGAGAAGAAAATTCTTGAATACATATGGAGTTACGATAGTCCAGAAGGGTAAGTTATTTACTGCATTAAATTTTATATTGTAGTGCATTACTACTAATTTCTTATTGCATTGCTACTAATTTCTTAGTGCATTATTACTTACTTGTTACTGCATATTAAAAAATGTGCAGGGATATAATTTTCACTTGAAAAGGCTTAGAAATAGAATGTATCTGGTTCTTTAGCCTTTATCCTGAAATTCAATTTTCCAGCAATATAATTGACCTATGGAGTACTATACTAAATGATGAAGAGATATACAAAGGGAAGCAGTCAGTTACAAGAAATATATACTGTAGTACAGGAATGCTGGTGAGTTTTTTAATTCACTAGAATATATACATTAATGTACTAGAATATACCTGTGATGCCCTAGACTTAATTTTGTTTGGTGTTTGTGAGAAAATGACCAAGTGTGCCTAATTATGCTTGTAATGTGCTAGGATTTGAACTGTGATGCTGTATTAGTAAATAGGCATGAGGTAACCTTAGTTTTGTTTGGCGTTTGTGATAAAATGAGTGAGTGTGCCTGATTATGTTTATGATGTGCTAGGATTTGAATTGTCATGCACTAGGATGAAAATGAGTGTCCCTGATTATGCTTGTTAGTGGTAATTGTGTTTGGCGTTTGTCCGAAAATGAGTGAGATGCTTGGTTATGAATGTGATGTGCTCGAATATGAACTTTGCATGAAGATTTAAATAGGCATGAGGTAGTTGTAATTGAAATTTTTAGAGTTTAAAAAGTCGACATTTGTGACTCGGATGATGAATGATTGGAAGCTAGAGATTCGTATTTAGTTAAATTCAGTGGTCGTGTTAAGTTGTTTGGGATGATGTGATGTAGATATCACAAGAGACCATTAGATAAACTAATTGGTTATTCAACGCTAAATGTATTATTAATTTTTAGTATTTATAATAAACAAGCATTTGAAGCCCGCGCGTTGCTGCAGGGCATATGCATACAATAGTAATGTAAGGAGCGGAATTGCGGCTATATATTTAATTACAACGTTTAGAGTACAATTCAAACAACATTTTGGTTTTCTTGATTACATATAAAAAATAACTGATAAATGATCCAATTGTTCACTCCGAGAAGAATTTACAAAGGTTGCTGAAACTGCCTGTTATGACTCCGCTTTATCTTGTCAACTTTTTGAGCAACGGTCCCTGTATGTTATGAACTTGGTGCATTTTAAAAAATATACAAATTAGTAACGATTTGGAATTATTTGAAGGAAAAAATAACTTGGTATATGAAATATTATGCACAACTTTTAGCAGGTTTAATTTCAACTCAGTTTCACACAACGATAAGTATCTCAACTTATACTCTTACTATAAAACAGATTTCTTTTCTTTTTTACACGAATATCATTTGGTCATTAGTGTGACCATCCTCTTTAACTATATTTGAAATCTACCTTGTTCCTCACGAAGCAGGTCCTCTTATCATTTGCCTTAATCCTAGGTGCTTTTATATCAGTGCATATTAAGCTCCTTAAAATAAGAACTATATACTATGAAACTGATGTCAACCATTTTCATAACACAAAATGAAAAGCAATATGCTAGTAAAGATAAAAGAATGGGTGTTCAATACTTGTAATAAATATATAAGGACTAACAACATAAAATGAGAAATTAACAAATAACTAAAAAACTGCGGCAAACAAAGTAAACAGTGAACATACGTAGCTACTCAGAAACCACAGGTGGGTATATTAGAATAACACTATCAGGGAAGTCCTTCCACCCAGCAAGTGAGTAATATGCTTGCAAAGACAACGGTGGTTGTTGAATGGAAACCGATGATGCATCAGCATCATCTGATAACCTATTTGACTTTTCTGGTTCGACAGCTGTAAATAACACAAATTTGTTATCCTGTGCATATGTACTTGAAAATGTGTTGCATTACAAAATAACATATCCAAACAGCCCCTTATTGAGACAGATGACATACCAAATCCAAATAGCCCCTTATGTGCTTATAATGCCCCTCATTGAGACGGATGAGATACCAAATCCAAATAGCCCCTTATGTGCTTATAATGCTGTCTTCGGATCCTGATCTTAGAATATTGTACATACCTAGTTTTAACCTCAGCATCATATACCACGAAAACAACATGCTGAAACTAACGCTTGTTACCGTCCTTTGTTCCATTTTCATAGAACTCGTAACATCATTATACGGCATTAAGTAACTGAAAGAGCTAGCTTGCCTTAAAAGTATACAATCGAAGAAGCTAACCAACTTGTGTAGCACTATAACAACTCCTTTCACTCGTAAAAAAACAGCTATTTTCATTTTAATTTTTTACAAATGAAATGACATAATGGACAAAAAATTTACCTCTTCGTGATTGTAAACCTTGTAGACAGCACTCCAGAAAAACCCGTATGGTTTAGCTAACTAAGGCAACAGAGTAAGCGTCTACATTAAAATCAATGCGAATCCCAATGATACTAGCGGAAAAAGCGTATCGACATCGATGTGTATCATAATTGGAGAAGCTTGTTTTCCTGAATATGTGCAATCTGAAATCATACCACAGACATAATTGATTTTGTGTCAAGACGAAGGTGTTTGGAATACACATCCACTTTTTTCTTTTTCATTTTTGAAAAAACTTGTATCGGGTCAACATAGCTTAACCATACTCGATATACCTCATTTTAACCCGTTGCTCAAGCCGACACATTTTAAAATATAACAATCCGCGACGTGAAATTTACAAAGACCAAAACAGATTTTCTTTCCATTGGTGATGTCATATTAAGAGGAAAACAAAGAATCTGTTTTAACCTTCCTTCGTCCAATTTGGTTTTGGTTTGGAATTCTACATTTAACAGTAGTAAATGCCTACCTTTTTCATACTTTACTTTCAGTACTTCAAAATGATTGATAACTGGGTTTTGGTGATCAAAATCATTTAAAATCGGATTCCGTTGTAAGGAACTTGGGAGAGATTTTGGCCAACAGTCAAGACGGTGGCGAAGGCCTCTTTTTGTTGCGGATAGCTTCCATTGTGGACATCTTTGACCTCTGTCTTCAAGCTTTCAGAACGCACAGTAGTTTGAAACATTTTCTGCCCATCAGCAACAACACACATTAAAGCACTACTGAATGACACTAAAGCTTTACGGAATCAAAATAAAGCACTCGCCTGCAAATATAGAATGCTCAGTACCCGCATCATGTCGTTTTTCACCAACGGTCATATGATTGACGAACCCTTTCGGCTGTAGCACATTTGTACGTACCTTACACCCCTGCTATATTGAAAAAATTATTAGAGTACATATTGTATTGTATATTTTGTGTAGTCGGCCCATTGGTCCGACCCCATAGTCTAGAAGGTTTCTTTGTATCCTATATATAGGTTGGCTATTATCAATTGTAATCAAGCAATCAATCAAAGCAAATCAATATCCTTTATGGTAATCAGAGCCTAATATCAATCTTCCCTTAATCCTCTCATTCTTTTTCTCTCATAACACGCTCCTCACCTCTCTCTCCCATAAAAAAACTGTTCATCGACGGGTACTATTCATCGGTGGGTACTGTTCATCGAAAAAAATATTCTTATGGCTTCTCATGATCAGCAATGGTATATGGATACTGGAGCAACCTCTCACTTTTCATCTCACACCGGTAACCTTCAAACCTCTTCTCTTAATCGTAATTTTCATTCAGTTATTGTCAGAAATGGATCATTTATACCCGTCACCCACTCTGGACATCTACAAATCCCTAATCCATAACGCCAACTCCACCTTAAAAATATTCTTGTCACACCCAATATAATTAAAAACCTTGTTTCTGTACGGAAATTCACCACTGATAATAAATGCTCTAGTGATTTTGATCCCTATGGTTTCATTGTGCGATATTATCATACCCACCAAACCCTCCTTCGTTGTGACAGCATAGGTGATCTATACCCTTTCCATGTTGCCGCCTTAGCCTTTGCCCTACTTACTAATAATCATTCCCTTTGGCATCAACGTCTTGGTCACCCTGGTGATAATGTAATTCAAACCCTGTCATCACGTGGCCTTGTGTCTTATAATAAACAAAATACTCAACACTTGTGTCGTGCTTGCCAGTTAAGGAAACAAACAAAACTTCCCTTTCAACGATCTACCTCTATTGTCACATCTCCCTTTGACATTATTCACTCAGACCTTCAGACATCTCCTGTCTCTAGCATGAGTGGATATAAATACTATGTCCTTTTCTTGGATCACTATTCACATTTTTTGTGGGTCTACCCACTTCATAGATAATCTGATGCATAAAACTTATACACTTTCGTGCATTTATAAAAACCCAATTCAACCATGAAATCAAAGCTTTTCAATGTGATCATGGTGGAGAGTTTGACAACAATACTCTCCATGAATTATTTGCCATTAATGGAATTCAATTTCGTTTCTCATTCCCACGCACATCTCAACAAAATGGCAAATCTGAACGCATGATTCGTACTATCAATAACGTAGTACGTTCTCTCCTCTTTCAAGCCCGTCTTCCTCCCGAGTATTGGGTCACTCACCACCGCTTACTTACTTAATATCCTCCCCTCCACCTCTATCAACAATGACATCCCTTATACAAAATTATTTAACAAAGCAACCTCTTACAATCACCTTCGCACGTTTGGTTGCCTTTGTTATCCTTACACCTTTCCACCGCACAAACTTGCCCCTCGTACCACGTCATCTATCTTTCTCGGGTACCCTTATAATCATCGCGGATATCGGTGCCTTGACCTAAACACTAACAAAATCATCATTTCTCGTCATGTCACATTTGACGAAACTGTCTTTCCCTTCGGCTTCATGACTCTAACTAAACCCCCCTCATACCAATTCGTAGATGATAATCTCGACACCTCCCCCATTGCACTTCGCCTACTTACCACACCTACTTCTCCTTAACAAACACCACCATAAACAAATCCACAAACAACTCCACAAACAACACCTCCAACTCCTCTATCAACACTATCACTACAAACAACACCGACACCACCACCCACCCCACCACCACCACCACCACCCACCTCACAACACCCTATGGTCACACGCTCTAAAGTCAGGATTGTGAAAGCTAACCCCAAATAGAACTTACATGTTACTACCTCCTCCTTTATCCCTAAGTCTCCTTTCCACGCCCTTCGAGATCCTAACTGGAAACACGCTATGTGTGACGAATATAAAGCTCTCATAACACATGGGTACTTGTTCCTCGCCCACCAAATGTCAACATTGTCCGCTCTATGTGGTTGTACAAACACAAATATAATGCGGACGGGTCCTTAAATCGGTACAAAGCTCGACTAGTTGCAAATGGTCGTAGTCAACAACAAGGCATCTACTGCGATGAGACATTTAGCCCTGTTGTCAAGCCTGCTACCATACGGACTATTTTTAACCTTGTAGTTTCTCGACAATGGCCTATTTATCAATTAGACATGAATAATGCATTTCTTCATGGCCATCTTAAAGAGACAGTTTACATGCACCAGCCACCAGGATTTACTGATTCAGCTCATTCTGATTATGTTTGCCTTTTGCAAAAGTCACTTTATGACCTTAAGCAAGCCCCCGAGCTTGGTTTCAACGATTTTCTAGCTATGTTATTTGAGCCGGTTTCTATCACAGCAAAACTGACTCATCTCTTTTCATCTTTCACAAGGGGCCAGACACAGCTTACTTACTACTATACGTGGATGATATCATTCTTACAGCTTCTTCTACTTCACTCCTGCAACGTATCATCTCTTTACTACATGTGGAGTTTGCTATGACAGACCTTGGCCCACTTAACTATTTTCTCGGTATATCTGCCACGCGTACTACCTCTGACATATTCTTGTCTTAGACAAAATATGCTACCTAGATTCTTGAGCAAGCACATATGCTTAATTATAATCTTTGCAGGACCCCAATTGACACCGAGAAGAAGCTTGGACCTGAAGGATCATTGGTCACTGATCCTACTTTATATCGCAGTCTTGCCGGATCACTTCAGTACCTCACTTTTACCCGACCTGATTTGTCATATGCAGTTCAACAGTTATGTCTTTACATGCATGATCCTCGAGAGCCACACCTTAATGCTATGAAACGTGTTCTTCGTTATCTTCGAGGAACCACTGATCTTGGATTACAGCTATTTCGGTCTACTACATCACAGCTTATTGCATACTCTGATGCTGACTGGGCAGGTTGTCCGGCTACGCGCCGATCTACTTCTGGATACTGTGTTTTTCTTGGTGACAACCTCCTGACGTGGTCCTCCAAACGTCAGGACACGTTGTCTCGTTCTAGTGCTGAGGCTGAATACCGCGGGGTTGCGAATGCTGTAGCTGAGACATCTTGGATTCGCAACCTCCTTCGTGAGCTTCATACCCCACTTTTCACAGCGACCTTGGTCTACTGTGATAATGTCAGTGCTGTATACATGTCTGCAAACCCTGTACAACATCAGCGCACCAAACATATAGAGATTGACATTCATTTTGTTCGTGACAAAGTAGCAGCAGGTCATGTTCGAGTTCTTCATGTCCCTTCTCGATTTCAGTACGCAGATATCTTCACAAAAGGTCTTCCATACCCGTTGTTTGCTGATTTCAGATCCAGTTTGAGCGTCCGCAAAACTCCCGCTCCAACTGCGGGGGCGTATTAGAGTACATATTATATTTAATGTAATCGGCCCATTGGCCCAAGCCCATAGTCTAGAATATTCTGTTGTATCCTATATATAGGTTGGCTGTTATCAATAATAATCAAGCAATCAATCACATCTTTCATGGATAACCTATGGGCTTTATTGGTTATTAGGCATAGTCCATTATTTATGTATCTAGAATTATCTTGTGCACCCTATATTTTATTTGTACTATTCACCAGACCACTGTTTATCCAATCGCTACTGTTCATCCAAGCGCTACTGTTCATCCGAGCGTTACTGTTCATCGGGAAAAAAAGATTATTCTTATGGCTTCTCATGATCAGGAATGGTATATGGATACTCGAGCAACTTCTCATCTTTTATCTTACACCGGTAACCTTCAAACCTCTTCTTTTAATCGTAATTTTTATTCAGTTATTGTCGGAAATGTATAATTTATACATGTCACCCACTCTGGTCATGTGCAAATCCCTATTCCATTTCGTCCCTTCCACCTTAGAAATGTTCTTGTCACACTCAATATCATTAAAAACCTTGTTTCAGTACGAAAATTCATCACCGATAATAAATGCTCCATTGATTTTGATCCATATGGTTTCATTGTACGAGATTATCATACCCGTCAAATCCTTTTTCGTTGTGACAGCACGGGTGATCTATACCCTTTACACGTTGCCGCCTCAGCCTTCGCCCTACTTATCAATAACCATTC